>JAVQJF010024856.1:0-25719 GCA_036023855.1 Gadopsis marmoratus | reverse complement strand
TATATATATATATATATATATATGTATAAATAAAAACATAAATTTAATTTGTGAATGCAATTTCTCACAAAGCAAATTAGCCAAAATAAGTATTTCCTACCTGTAGCTAAGTGCTTACCAACTGTATTTTTACAAGTCAAAATGTGCTCATTTAATTCTTTGTCATTGATTGCTTACTGATAGCAGGGTCTAGGGGGATATCATGGACACAATTATTTTAGACAGACTGTTCACATCCAACACTCACAAACATAAAAACAACACAGTGACTCAGCTGCGGATTGTGACACAGTGATGGGAAAGAATGTGTTTGTGTGGACTTGTAAAAAATTACAACATGATGCCTTAATTTAACCTTCAGCCAACTTATGGCCATAAACAATTCTCAGAAATGTAATCAGGATTAGAATAAAACCAAGAATTACTATTAACATATCATATAACTCATCAAGTCAATGTCCATCTTTCATTCATTACTGTACAAGGAGTGTTTTGTTGGTACAGCTCTTGCAATTGTGGAAACTACTCTACTTGGGTTATATTAAACTCAATAAAATCCAAAAGGCTTTATTGGCATGAAAGTTATTAGCGGTCTAGAATATATTAGTTAACATCATAAGCACATCAATACATTTTTGGCACAAATAGCCAGAGCTATAAATCCAGAAGAAAAAACACCCCTCCGTTTTCCTAGATCTGTCTTACAACATTATGACAATAAGACAAACAATACTGAAGATAACATAATAAAATTCTTAAAGAAGGCATCACTGACTACTTAATCATTAAGCTACATTACTGTAAAATGTTTATGAATGTATAAAGGAACTGTTGGTGGGTGCGTTCGAACAATATCTTATCTAATCTTTTCAGCTAGGGGTGGTGAATGCCTTCGCTGAGAAAAAAAAAACCATTAGCAAATAGTATAAGGCTAAGCATGTAGTTTTTACTCTTCATTTCACTCAGCGAGAGCACTCAAATAAGCTAAGGTCAATGTATCGCCTAACCGTAATGCAGCCTTTCAGACCAGTAAAGAACAACATTTAGATCTGTCAATATAATAATCAAAAAACAACATTTTACAATATGAATTTAACTTTCATATCCCCCAGCAGCTCTATCTATCAGAGGTCTAGGCATCAAACAACATTGCCACAGTTTCCCAGATCAGATGGAGTGATTCAGGCACCTGGAAAGATGCCCTCCTGCACCAGACTTTGGAAATTTTGGGGTTTGACACCACAGGGCATATTCATGACATGTTGGTAGGTTTAAATCTATCTCCTTGCCAGCTCTGGAGCACTTCAGCCTCTAAATCACCACCCACATCTCAGATTCAGTAATTGAAATAAGTCTGCAGATTTCTTTGCTCAACTTGAAAAAAATCTCAAAAATGAAATGCTAGTTTGGTCTGATTATCAGACAAGGAGCAATTGGGGATCCCACAAAGGGAGCACCCCTCAGATGGAGGAAGGGTGCTCAGGCTGATCTGTTTGCACTGTTGCAAATACCAAACTGACCACATTAAGCATCTAGGCCATGAATAGGTGGATGGCTACATTATGTATAAGGTGCAATGAGACAGGAAAACAGCAAACCTCATTTCTGAAGAATATGTACCAAAAACAAGCTAAAACATTAAACCCTGAGTTAGAACAAACCCCCCCTTGAGCAGTTCTGCGATCTGTGACCCTGATCAGGATGCAGCTAAGCACTTTAGGACAAAAGAGGAAGCTTCCTCACAACACAGGATGTGGGGAGTGGGGAAACATTGGCCTGGACAAAAGCTTGCTTTGAATACTGAAACACAAATGCACATCTACTATAGTTATGTAGTCTAGCAGTGGCAGGTTGGCACGATCAAACACGTGCTCCGTCTCCACAACACATAATATATTTGTGGTTAACAGGTTTGGCCAGCTGTACCACATTACACAACAAAGAGGTTTTAAGAAAACCATAGTTGATGTTCAATTTCATTTTTTGCATTGAATTAGCTTTGCAATTTCAATGGTCAGTTACAAGTAAGAAGACAACTTCTATGTATAAAATGATATAAAATGTATTTGCTGGACAGTCAGAAGACGTGTGTGTGTGAGTGTGAATGGAGAGAGGGGAATTTGTGATGGGTAGCCTACCTATGAGAGAGGCCCTCCTACTGTGATGATGGGACGGTTCCACCCTTCATGTTTCAGTCCATCTTCACCGCTGTCACAGAAATGTGCGTTGGGAGGAGAGGGAATTGAAACAACATCACACACACTCTCCATCTATAGCAGTTAGAGGGATTCACGCTGGCTAGCAGCTGGTTAGCTAACGTTGGGTGTTGTGTGTGGGAATGACAGCTCAGAGATGTCAGCTACACAGCATTGTGAGCTCTCGATAAAATGATATACTATATATAACAATTAAACAACGTAGCTAGACAGTCACTTAACAATCACTCTAACAATCTCGGTTGTGTTAACGCAAAAATCTATTTCGATTTATGTCCACCAGTTTGGGAATGGTTAACGTTAGCTAGTTCTCTTGTTCACTAGCTAACGGCTAACGCTGAGCCTGTCATCCCCTTTTTGTAAAATATATTACGTTAAACACAAGCCATCTGTCTGCTGAAAGGTATAAATATGACTAACTTAGAATAATAGCGCACCCTTTTGAGTTGGCGTCAACGCAGCGAAGTGTTTGAGGATGCCCCGGCTAATGCCAGTTAGCTAGCCTTCTAGCCAGCCAACCCCTCCTGTTCCCAACGGCCGGCTGGTGGCTCCCGGTGCCGGGCAAAGCAGGCTGTAATCTGACGTCTGTCAGCCTCCGTGCCAGCGATCCGTGACAGTGGCCGTTATTCCACACCGAGAATAAATCCTCTTGTGTTGTGGGTTGAAAGGTGCACAGTTACAGAAAGTATGTCCACAATGTCCAGTCAGGAGTGTTCAACCTGAGGATGTTATGAGCAGCTGAGCTGCTGGTCGACTGGACAAGTTGTCTTGCTGCTGCAGTGCAGCCACGCTGTCTGTCTGAGGCCCTCCTCCCTTCCTGTAAAAAACAAACACACACATGCAGAGAGAGAAACTGTGCGATATAGGCTATTAGTGGTATAACATGTCGTCTCAGGTTTCAAACCACGAAACCACTTCTTTTTTTGCATTCAAATGTTATTACTGGGCCACACAATATCGCCACAGTACACAAATAATAACGTAAAAACACAAAACATGTTTCAGTGTTTGTGGGCGTGACACCTACTTGCTTTTCCTAAGTAGCCCATAATTAGATCAAATAAGACGATAAGACATTATTTATCCCGGGGGGGGGGGGGAATTAACAATTTACAGCCGCACATAAGACGGGTTAAAATGTGAAATATTACCATTTAAATTAAATATGTACAATAGAATAATACAATTAAAGAAACTACATCTAAACGGCAATGTTAATTTAGGTAGTGTTGTTACCAATAAGATGTACAAACGGCTAGCTATAGTGTATCTACTATATACTGTATATACTACTCAAAAAAATGAAAGGAACACATTGAAAACACATCAGATCTCAATGGGAAAAAAATCCTATATATAGCCTATAGTTGATAAACAAATCTTAACTCAAAGCCCACTTACCGGTTTTTTTGCCTAGAGCTTTCAACCGCATCTTAGTAATAGTATATACATACTATAGACTTGTGTAGGCTACTATATAATTAAATATTTAATTACTACCAATTATTATAATAATTATTATTATTACAATAACAGCAATGATATTAATAATACTTGTTACTTATTGCATATTTCGTTTTCAATTCTCTATCCTATTTCCACAGGCTAAATTCATTTTTGACTATCGTTGAAATTATTTGTCCAAATATCATATGAATATTTTTTTGCTGTCTCCCCAGCAGATCTGAGACCCATAAATAACACAGAAGAGTGTACCACAGAAGTGTAACATATTTATACAATGTGTTATGATTGCCACCCATGCAAATCAGCAGCGGTGGCATCGGAAATGGACTGTACCAAGAAGGAAAGGTATACCGGAGGAGTCTCGGCAGGGGTTTATGTATATAAAATATATATTTTCGCGAATCAGAACATCTTTGTCGACGTTTACATGTTTACATTTACGCAATGTGTTTACATGTTGTGGACTAACATGCATTGGTGATGACATGTCATTTTCTGTGCTTCGCTCTCCTCTGGAAATCACCCCTCCGGTGAAAGCCTCGGCGTCTGAGAGTGTGGCAGGGACTGTCATCCTGTCTGACCGCCCGGTTTTCGGAGAGAAGAAGTTGGCAAAGGGATGTGACTGCGATGATGGCGCTGCAGCTGAAGAATGGGGATGCAGCGTACTACCAGAGTGCAGAATACTGCAGAAATTACACTTCGCCGCCTGTAAGATACGGTGACAGCAGCCATTATCTTGCCCGATTGCCAGGTAAGGAGAGGGGATCTCCCCCTCTGACTGTCAGCAGTCTTTTGCGCTAATGTGCAGGGATGGAGAAAATCTAACCAGAGACATTTGCAGATGGTAGGCTACAGAGGAAGGTGGATGTTGAGACCGGTTGCCCTGGTGCTGCTGCTGTCATCTGCATAAAGTCATGCAGAGGGGTGCACCAGCCATCATTCTGTCCAGATTATAGAGCATGGATGCTGCGATGCAAAGGTTGTCGAGATATGGTCTCCTGTAGACTACTGTAGGAGAGCTCTATAGGCTATATCATGCTCCAGGTAGACTCCGGGTTTGAGCTGATGTCTGACTGTAATTTGAAACAGTGTACAGCTGCAATGCAATGTTCACTTTCATTGCTGGAGTATATTGCAGTCAATCTGTTGTCAGAGCAAGTGAAGAAACAGAACCTGAATCGTTGCTGCTCCCTTCACTCTAACCTTTACACTGCTTGATCTGCACAGCTGACGGTGGCATGTGGCAGTTATACACAGTAAGTGTTCCTTCATTGCACCTGCACAGTCGCTTCCAAAGCTGGCTTTCCTGTTAGTTTTTAGGGACCTGACTACATAGTCCACTCAGTCCACTTGGTAACAGTCCTGCCATTAAACCATGTCATCTTCACTCAACCTCTGTCAGCTTACATTGCATAGACTGCATAAAGCCTTAGATTGAAGTTAGTGGAAGCTACTGTAATTGATTTGAAGTCAAATGTATATAGTGCTGAAAGAGTCATTGATTAATCAATCAACAGGAATTTTTTGGTGACAATTTTGGTCAACTATCAGTCATTTAAGTCATCAAAAATTCTATACATTTGCCCTATTTAATTAATCAGAACTATGGATTTGCTTGCCTATCATTTTTAAATATTGCTATCAATTGAATACCACCTGATTTCCCAACTTTTCAGCAGCCAAAATAATCTGTTTTTGGACTTTTGTCAGTAGTCAATTATTAATTTATTATTTAAGTTATTCAACAGATAAAGTTGTTTTCAAAGGAATGGATCATAACTAATCAATATACTAGCATTCAGCCTAATGCATAGGCCCGTTGACTAGTGCTCAGTCTTTAAAGTAGATTGCAACCCACTTTAGGTCAATCGTTATGAATGACATCCAAACCTTTAGTGCTACTTAGATATAAAAGTGGAAGATAGGCTTACTGTAATGGTACAGTAAGTAAACTGCAAAGTACAGTAAGATGTTATTTGGGTTTTGCTGCCGTCTGCGCTCGTCCAGTGCCCAGTGAAGCAGATGGAATAAGTGCAGGAGGCATGTGCTTCTCATCGCTCCATAATTGATGTGACACAACACAGTATGGCAAGAAAAACTCCAGAGAAAATGAACACATGGCCTATTTTCTCAGATTCTCAGTGGAGGCCAGGAGACGAGTAGGCTCCAGTTTTTGTGTGGCTTGGGTCTGAACCAGCAAACCAAGAAAACCTGAGTCAAGCTAAAAGAAAATCTGACAAGCGATGAACTAATGAATAACTCCTGAGGTAGTTTCAATTCAGACATTCTGGTCTTTTTCAATTCTTATTCTCTTTAGGCTCCAAGAATATGATGAACGTTACTGTGTTGTCAATCTGCTGATCACCTTATGCATCGTGTTTCAGAGCAACATCAAGCCTGATTTTTGAATTGGAAAGTTGATTGTGGCCTCTCCAAAAGCTCAAATGCAAAACAACAAATGTTTTAATTTAAGGTCCACTGCTGTGAACATTGCATAGGTGCTGCAGCTCTGCAGACTGCACTTTGTGGGGCCTGGTTTTGGATCTCTGAGGAGGCAGACACAACTGACCTTGGCCTATCTAGCTCACATTACAACATTACAACTATAGAAAGGTAACAGACAAAATAAAAGAACAGATTTTAGCGTCAAAGGAGGACCAAAAATCAGCACCAATCCCCTCTTTATTATGTGAAGTGGTATAATTAAAAGCTGCACCATTTACTCTCCTGTGATGTTCTTGTGGGAGGATCATATTATGTATCATAACGGGGAAATATTTATTGCTGATTTGAGCTACTGTGGTGTTGACTAAGAACTACTTGTAATCTGCACACTCATGGCTAATAATTAATGTTTTTATGGTTGCGTCTGGGTTTTCTCCTGGATAGTAAAAGCACGTTTTGCTCTCCTGCATTGTCACCTAGGCTGAATAAAGATATTTATTCAATTATGGGGCCATCACTGTAATATTTCCTCCCCTGCTAGAGAAAACGGTATCATAATTTAGCCCAATTTCCCTCAGAACCAATCGGTCATTACTCACAATGCATATCCTGATCATAATAGGGTATCAGATTAAGCACAGATTAACCCCTGCTTAATACACTGAGGACAAAACACAAATGAAGGTGGAGGAAAAATGTACATAGATAGTTATTTTAGCTGTATTATTATTGTTAATTATAGTCAGTCCAGTCTAGTGTGTGCAGGTAAATGCAGCAGTTGTAGATCCCTCTTGTTTTTGTTGTTCATTTGATCTATTATGTCCTTAGTGCTTTCAGGAAGGGAGGAATTCATCAAACTGAAAATGCCAGCAAGCACAAGTTGTTATTGGCCAAAAGAAAAGCTTTCAGCATGTAACAATGTTTTAAGAGTTATATTAATGATGGAGCCTTAGAGGTGTGGGCCTTTGAGTCAGGATTGGAAACAGGCCTAGGAGGTCTGTCAGTTTAGGCTAACAGAGGGTCTGAAATGCAGAGAAAGTAAGATTGAACTTCATACTGAACGTATCTAAAGACTCAACATTCACAGCAAAAGTGTGACACTAGCAAACAGATGATGATTTACCCTTAAAGAGGACGTTTGGAAGCTATCGGAAGAAGGTGTTGCTGAATGAGATTGTGTCAATCACCATCACAGCCAAAAAGATCAGCCCATGATTCTTGTAGTCTCTGTTTGGCCCCTGACACAGTAATGACATGATATGATGATGAAAAGTAATTTTACATGAGTTAGTATCATCAAGGGGTGAAGAAGAAGAACAGGTCGGGAAAGAGAAAATATTATGTATGAAGGCAGTGTCACAACAGAAAACAGTTGACATCAACATCTTCAAACTTACCTTGAATTGTAACTGATAAACAGTAAATGCACATACAGTAAAATAGTCATCTTTTTTGTGGCAGCACAATGTGGACTCTGAACTGCTTAATGGATATTAAGCCGACCTTTGTGCTTATAATGCAGTGAGCTTTCCGGACTGCTGTGCAGGCTGTCTCAATCAGGGTGGAAGGGTTCTCATGAGTCTGCTGCTGATGAGATTGATGATGTGCACGGCCGTGCACGTGGAACTTGATTGGTATATCTGGTTCTGATTGGCGTTAATAGTGATTGTTGAGCATTGGGGATGTGTCTCATCCTCAACAATTTGAGTCAACATTTGAAACGCATTCTTGTACAACTCTTTTAACCTTTGGCTACAGTATATCAATTTAGTTTGATTTTGCATGTTTATTGTAACATTAAAACCACGTGTTGCCTGTTTTGTCTCCTTCCTGGTACTAAAGCTGGCATTGCTGTGATGTTTCACAGTGTGCCTATCACTTTTTTTTCTTTAAATGCTCTGTTAATGAAGCTTGAGGTTCTGTTAGAGCTGCTTTTATTTGACTTTCCACTCACAGTGGCCAATGCTAACCCACTCCCTCTGCTCTGTTTGTAAGAAATAAATCACTGCTGCTGCCCCCTATTGATTCGAGAGAATATCTTGTGTAAAGGAGCTCTCTAAAACAGCAAATGTAAAAGCAGGATATGTTAAAATAACATTCACGTCAATGAGTAGAGAAACTGATATTCATTTATGCAACTGCTTTAATTAATTTATAGGCAACTCATCCAGCTCTGCTGAATCTTTCACAAGGTCAGTCTCTTGTACAGCATACCTTTCTCCTGAGGTCAGCCAGGCCAGCTGACAGACAGGCAGCCAGACAGACTGGACAGACAAACTGACAGCAAGCAGCAGTCAGAAACACTCTGGGGTGTTATTTTTGGTCCATGAATCAGTGCCATTGGGCGTCCAGTTGGATTCCAGATAAAAGCTTCCAGCACAGTGAGTTTCGACACAGCTGTTGGCCTATCACTGACCTGACAATATATGTAGTTATACACACACACACACACACACATACACACACACACACACGAAATGGAGCATTATCGCAGCACAAACGAACACATACAAATATAGCACAGTGCTTTTCCTAATATCAGAGTCTTTCTGTCTGTTTTTCTTATACACACACACACACACACACACACACGCACACACTGTATCAGCCTATTCGAGCAGTCACACTTCAGGCTGTGATCTCTTGTGATAGGGGAAGCTTGGGGATTTTATTGTCACTGTCTCTGTTTGTGTGCGTGCACATGCATGTGTGTGTAATGTCCCGTATGCATGACTGCAGGCGCTGCAGGCTCAGCCTAATCTTTCTGATGCCCACTGAAGTGTGAAGCTCCTCTGTCCTAAAATGTGTTTCCATTCGCCCATCTCTTTACATATTTCCTGCCTCAAGGGCTCCAAGAAGAAAATGCCTTCTCTAGGTGTCACTGTACATTGGTCAGTGGATTTTCACCATGCAACGTCTCAATGTCCATTTGATGATCGGTCAATACACAGCATCCACTTAAGTCTGCAGTATCTGAAGGAAAAAGCAAGAATGCAAAAAGTCCAAAGCAAATCATATATTTATCTTTTCCAATTTCTCTTTTTTGTCTGTTAGTCAGTAGGATATCTTAAAAACATATTTACAGATTTCAATGAAATTTGGTGTAAAGGTAAGCAATGTGGGCCCAGTTTTGTGGGCCATTTATAAAGCACTTTTTCTTTACACACCTTCTGAACTGTGCGGCTTTGACTTAAAATGTTTATTTTAAAATGTTTACTTGCTTCTAGACAATTTTCCAGAAGAAATCATACCCATGTCTACCACTATCTAAACACTATCATCATGCTACCATGCTCACAATGATAATGCTAACATGCTGATGTTTAGCAGGTATTTTTACCATGTTTACCACCAAATTTTTGCATTTTAGCATGCTAACAGTTGCAAATTAGCACTAAACACAAAGAACATTTGAGGCTGATGAGAATGTCATTAGTTTTGTCGGCATTTGGTCGTAAACCAATATATTGGACAAAATTCAAATTTGACCTCATGATGAATTATTGAATTAATAATAGTTATTACAATTCATCGTGAGGGGAACATGAATGTCTGAACCAAATTTCAGGGAAATCCATCGAATAGTTGTTTAGACATTTTACTCAAAAGCACGTATGTCAACCTCATGGTGATGCCAGAGGAAAGATCAGACATTCTGATACATTATGTGTGAACCTTTAATGTTTGTGCCAAATTTTGTGACAATCCATCTATTGAGATATTTCACTGGATAAGGGAAAATGCAGACGTGCTTGTGGTGCTAGATGAAAAGTCAGGAGATCATCAAAACCATTAGGATTCATCCTCTGCGGATCATAAGTGACTGTACAAATTTTAATGACAATCCTTTTAATAGGTGTTGAGATATTTCATTCTGGAGTGGCGGGCCGACCAACTGACATGGCTACAAACTAAATATGTTCTATTATTGCATGTACTTCCTGAATGTTTTCTAGTTTCCTTGAATATAGTAGTACTAATGCTCATGCAAGTGTTTAAAAGCCATTGATGTCTTAAAGCAAAAGGCAAAAAAGAGCAAATACTTTCAAATGCTGAAATGGCATCAATGGCTATTGAATATATAGTTAATTCATGTACTATTGTAGTCTGTCTGAATCAACACTGGCATCCTCATCAAGGTTGCTGAATTTCCTTGTAATAACTTTCTTTGATTTGCAATATCT
This sequence comes from Gadopsis marmoratus, assembly GCA_036023855.1. Classification (NCBI taxonomy): domain Eukaryota; kingdom Metazoa; phylum Chordata; class Actinopteri; order Centrarchiformes; family Percichthyidae; genus Gadopsis; species Gadopsis marmoratus. The sequence goes on along the minus strand of JAVQJF010024856.1, from coordinate 15,407 downwards.
GTCCATGTCTAAAAGTAATGTGAATGTGCATTGAATTTCATGTTCACAGGCCCAGAGACCATGTTGAAGCCTCCTCTGAGCCTCTTCAGCCATCCCCAGCAGCCTTTCCAACACATGGACTCTCTACACCAGCTGGGACCCCCGCCAATGGCGCCTACACAGCCTCTCGGCCCACCACCCATTGCCCCTGCTCAGGCAATTGGACCCCCAACTATGGCTCTCACGCAGACTCTAGGGCCCCCTCCTATAACTGCTACTCACATGTTAAGGCCTCCCCCCATTACACCATCACACAGCTTAGGCCCCCCTCCAATGGCCCCAGCTCAGCCACTGGGACCTCCACCAATGGCACACACCTTAAGGCCACCACCTGTAGATCACACGCGAGCAATAGTGTCTCCAACCATGGACCTCACACAACCATTGGGGCCTCCACCTATGAACCCTGCACAAGCACTGGTGCTCCCACCTATAGTGGCGCCTGGAGTCGGCCGATTTCCCCTCCCTCCCAGCCCCCTGTCCTCACCTCCTGCTCCGGGCCCAGACCCTACACAGCTACCCCCAAGGCCCCCAGGACCGACCCTCATCCCAGCCCCGGTGTCCTGCCTCATCCATGGTCCTCTACTGGGTCAGGCAGCCCCAGCCAGCGAGCAGCCCCAGGATGAGGGCTCCTTGCTGGGGATGGAGGAGCAGGAAGACTCTCTGGGGCTGGGGGAACTGTGTAAACCGCTGTACTGTAAACTGTGCAACGTTACTCTCAACTCCGCTCAGCAGGCACAGGCTCACTACCAGGTCAGTTGAAAAACACATTTGCATATGTACAAAACACCTAAAATATTAAAATACACACATAAACACACATTTCTATCTCCTTATTTGTCTGTCTAGGGGAAGAACCACAGTAAAAAGTTAAGAAATTTCTATGCTGGCAGTCAACAGCCTCCAGCCATCAGGATCCCAGAAGTCCTCGAGGGGGCTGGCCAGACAACTCTTAGCTCAGGATCCAACGACAGTGACGCAGGCAGGCAGGTCAGATCCAAACTCGGCACCAACCTACCCATAATGTTAGAGTTTTAGTTGAGCCGGTGGGTTTACGGCTACTGAAGTGGCCAATCTGCTGATAGCTGTTGTTCCCCTCTGAGGAGGTGGTAGGGAACCGCAGACTCACTGTTTTATTTCAACAGTGGAAGCATATATCATCCGCTTACCATCCGCTAACAATTGACTGTCTCTACAAATTCTAGCTGCACTTTAAAAGGAAAATACCTACTCCCTCTGATTCAAATTTCTTTACTCAGTGCTACAAAGATTTAAATCTAAAATCCAATTAAAAGCTTGTAAAACCTCTCTCTCTACAACTGAATATGGTTGATAGATGATAGATCAGAAGCACAATGAGAAAGGGACAAGAGAAATAAAAGAATAAATAAATAAGCATGATGTCTAATGACTATTTGGAGATACAACTGAATGAAATTATTGTATATAATACATTTTATTGTAATGCTATAATTTATCAGACTGTAACACTGCTATAAAACAATTTGACAATGTGAAAGGGGTTGCTTGTATTGATGAACCTGCAGAAAAATATCACCTGAATCTACAGCTTCCCTCGGCTTTGCAGAGCTTCACAGTGAGTGTAAGCTCATTGTTTATCTGTCCAGCCTGCAACTTTACTGTTTTGGTTTACTCACAGTGTTATTTTCAGCCGTAGCAGACAGCTGTTTTCATGTTTTTTGTTTTCAAAATGTAGACCACAGTAAGTTTTTTATTATACCTGCAACTGTGCTTTGCACATGACTGAAATGACCTAATAAGCCTTAAAAGTGTAAAAATAAATTCTTAGGCAACATAACCTGTAAGTATCTTATGTTTTCATGATATATTAAATATGTCAAACTAATAATCTGATTATTTTCGACTTTAGCACATGGAGGTGGTGTCTTTCATGATTTAATAACTTTCATCAGTGTATATTTTCCAGTTGAAAATCTTAAGAAGTTGTGCAAGAAATTATTTTCTTCCTCCCACTGGACCTAAACATTTCTTCTCTTTCTCACTGTTTACTCCCTATATCCTCTCACCACAAACGCACCATTGCTTGGTCCTGTGTCTGCAGGCATTGTATAAGGGGGCGACCCGTGTCATCTTGGCCACAGAAAATGACTATTGTAAGCTGTGTGACGCCTCCTTCAGTTCACCAGCGGTTGCACAGGCCCACTACCAGGGCAAGAACCACAGCAAGAAACTACGGCTCGCTGAGGCCCAACAGAACTCCATTAACATGTAGGTTTAAGCATAGAAACTTTATGCAGTATACAGAGGTCTTGTCCTTATTTAGCTTTTTATGAGCTTTTTATGGGCTTTTATGGGCTTGTCTCCTAGAAGCCACAGCTGAATCCAAGATTGAGATTTGTTTAGCCATGCCTAAATGAATTAAAAGCAGCCCAGAAGAATATATGTTCATTAATGTAGACCTGAATGATCCAATAAGGTATACTGTATTTGTTTCCTGATTTACCTTACCAAGCAAAATGGGTGGTTTGAGTTTCTCACAAATAAAAGAGTTGTAGTTTGAGAAAAATTACCATAATAAGTCAAGTTAAACACAGCTGGCTTTGGCTTTGTTAATTACCGAAGTAGCCAAGCTAATCTTGTGGAAACAGATAGTGCGTTTTGGACTAGACTGAAGTGATTTTCACTCTGTCTCTGTCTGTTTCAGGGAAGGCAGCAATGAGGCAGCCCCAAGAAGAAACAGGAAAGATGGCAGTGAGTACAGGCTGGTGAAAAACCGCCGCAGCCCTCAGCTACCTGCTTCCATGCCAGGTAAAATATTAAAAATAAATTTAAAATTGAAAGGCAATACAAAAATAATTTAGAGTTATACATCATCACCACTGTCTGTATTTAATAAACACTGTCTTTATCAAGACACAGTAGCATTAATAAAAGAACAAAGACACACATTTATTTATTTTTTTTACTGGTGTTACATCTGACCTAAGTGTGAGCAGAAACATTCACCATGCTTTCTGTGTTTTCATGTGAGTGTCTGCTTTCACATTAGTGTGTGTGTGAAAACAGATACAGAGTATAGGTAACGTCAGACTTTCTGCTGACGTCAAACAACTATCTCTTTCTTGCCGTCTTTTGCTATGTCTCTATCATTCCACAGAGAAAAAACAGTAGCTCTTCACCTCAAGATCAAGCAGGATAAATCATACAGTAGAGCCAATTCTATTCCTCTCTCACTCTCTCTCCCATCCACTCTCTTCATCTCTCACACACACACACACACACACCACAGTGTTCTGCTGATTTAATCAGTTTTCTTGATGGACAAACCTTAAAATAGCTGCACTCTCTCCTGCAGTTTCCTTCTCGCTGTCTTTTTATCTCTCTCCCTATCTCCTTCTCGTTTTTCTGCTGTGTTAACACACACACACACACACAAGCATTACTCTTTTTCCATTGATTCACCTAGTTGTAATCCCAGATGACTATGTGTTTTTCTTCCTGAACACTCTTGTATCTTTATCACGCACATTAATGATATATCAGGTTAGAATTAAGTGTGTGATGATGGTCTACAGTATATTTAAAAGTTGTTCTGAAATTTGGGTGCGATTAGGTGATTAATTAATTTTAATAATCAATTGATTGTGTAAGTCATTTATCAAACAACCAGCCTAAGAGTCTACAGCCATGCTGCAGCCAGCTGTGTCTTGAGCTAAATGCTAACATCAGCTCACAATAACATCCTGGTGTGAAGCAGGTATGTTTACTATGTACATCATCTTAATTTAGCATGTTAGCATGCTAACATTTGCTAATTAGCACTAAAGCATACCTTCTACAGGCAAGGCTGATGAGAATGTCATTAGTTTTGTAGGTATTTGATCATAAAAGACAAATTAAGGTTTTGACCTGATGGTGGTACCAGAAGAAAAGTAATTTGAACACCAGAGTCACTACAATTCATCCTGAGGGGAACATGAATGTCAGGACCATATTTCATGTAAATCTATCCAATCCTTTTTTCAACATTTCACTCAAAACCATTCATTATCCATACCGCTTATCCCGAAGGGTCGCAGGGGCCAATCCCAGAACATTGGGTGAGAGGTGGGGTAACACCCTGGACTGCTCGCCAGTCAATCACAGGGCAGACAAACAGACATTCATACAACAATGGGGGACACAGTTGCCATGCTGGCCTCCACCAGGGGTAACCCAGGGTTCAGTGTCTTGCCCAGGGACACTTCAACATGTGGACAGCAGGAGCTGGGATCAAACCACCAACCCTGGGGTTAATGGACAACCACACTATCCTCTCAGCCACAACCACCCTTAACTTCATTCATGCGAGAGGAAAAGTCACCCACCAAAGACATTTGGATTAATCCTCTGGGAACCAGGATTAATTGAAAAAATAGATAGATAATTGATAATAAAAACAATAATTAGTTACAGCCCTTTATCTCACACAATCCTTGCCTACTATTAGTCATACATTTAAATATCCTTCCAGCTGTCATAATAGATCATTCTGGTATGAATCAGCCATTTAATACAGTGCCTTGCAAAAGTATTCCTACCCCTTGACCATTTCCACATTTTGTGACATTACAAGCACAAACGTAAATGTATTTTATTGGGATTTTATGTGATAGACCAACACCAAGTAGAGCATAATTGTGAAGTGGAAGGAAAATGATACATGGTGTTCACAGTGGAAATGGTCAAGGGGTAGGAATACTTTTGCAAGGCACTGTATGTAGCTACAACTAACTTCTTCTCTCCCATCCGTCCTCTCCCTTCTCTTTCAGGGCCGTACTACAACCCCAGACCGAGGCAGCGCATCCCCAGGGACTTGGCCATGTGTGTGACTCCCAGCGGGCAGTTCTACTGCTCTATGTGCAACTGTGGAGCCGAGCAGGAGACGGACTTCAGGCTGCATCTGGAGAGCAAGCAGCACAAAGCAAAAGTGTCTGAGTTAAGATACCGCCACGAGATGGAGAACCTCGGCTACAGCTAAGGGACACAAGAGGGGAGGGGGGAAGAGAAAAGACAGAGGTTAGAATGGGACAGAATAAGTGGAGAGACAGTACAAGACCAAAGTGCAGGAAAGCAAATACTGCATCATGTTTGAGGGGCATATTTAGTGAAGGGATTAGCCTTAATGGCCTCAAGATCTCATTGGTCAAACACTTAAATCCTGATATTTGACATGCTCTATATAATTGGATTTTATGGATTTAGTTGATCTGGATATTACCCTTGAAATTCAGTCCATATAATGAAGCAGGCTGCAAAATATACGCAGAGAACAGGAACTGTACGAAAATGGTAGATTTTTGAGATATAAGCCTCAAGACATAAGAAATAATAAGTCTGTTTTTGAGGCTTTGAATCAGATTACATTTTTAACCCACCACCTTTTGGTATGCTGTTTCCAGTCAACTTTCCTCCAAGGCTTTGAGCGAGTTGCATTCTGACTCAGGATACAGGTAAATGCATATATGTAAATTGCAAGTAAGCTGTTGAGCTGTTGAGCTGTTCAGGTTACACGTAGAGGATTAGTGGTGCCCAGAGAGCCAGGAGAGGAAAAACAATCATCACCGAGGACAAAGTTTTAGTTTGAGACTTGTTTTTCAATTATTTTGTGGGAATCAGCACTGTAGGTATTTTTTTACAGGCCCTACAGCAGCGACTTCAGGGCCACTTAGTGACACGGGGCACGAAAGAGCAAATTCAACATCTGTATAACCTTATACAGGTAATAAAATCATTATTCGCTAATGTAAAAAAAACAACAAAGCACAACGAACAACATCATCTGGTAGATACAGTGTTACGTGCATCTGTTAACCTTAGCTGACCTGTTAGCGGTCCTTTGGTTTGGGCTGAAGGCTACACCCTGGCTAGCCTTGATTGTGCCTTTAGTGAGAATTAGGCTAAAGAGTAAGCTTTGGCTAGCCATTTTGGAAACATAGTGGAAACCAATCTACAGTATTGATTGTTTTTTTTCTATATTCTGTCATCTCTCTCCTTGTATTAAATCAACACAAGTATTATGTAAGTATTCTCAAATTACATTATATATGTAAATATAGTTTAACATACATGAAAATGATTGATTCTTTGGTTAATGTTAGCTTAGCATATATTGTAAATACTCATTTAATAATTATCAGGAATCTTGTACAAGTGTGCACTGACTGAATGTTGACCCTTCAGCACTGTATGTTTGTGTGTGGATTTTACTGTAGGACCTTCATGCCACTTTGGGTGATGCCCTCATTCATTGGTAAAGTAACTGGTACCACAAGTCTGTAGTTAAAAGCTGCTAGTCTCATCATTAACTGTGCTGGAGGACCACATGCCAGGAGAGGCTGTCTCTGAAGCTGAAGTTTACTTTGAGTACAAGCTGAATCGTTGTCTTGACAATACAACCAAACTGGCACTGTGAGGGAGAAATGTGCAAACACGTTGGGAGCTCACAGTGATGCGTGCAGCCGACAGCATTTATCTCCCAACTTCTAATTAGTTTGCAAATTGCAAATGGACGTGTGCAGAGCTCTTGGATGTTTCTGGCTGTAAGACATGTAATTGAATTCTCCCAATCAATGTTGATCCCTAGAGGGGCCATAACCAGGTTTTCCTGCAGTGTGAAGGGCCTGCAGAGGAGTGACGTGGATTTTGTCTGGAGTTTTTTTTTCCACCCCGTATGACCCAGGTCCTGCTGTTTTTCAGTGTTCAGCCCATCCTGAAAAGATGTAGTTATGTAATTGGAATCAAATTAAATTTTGTGGTTCTATTTATTTGATTTTGCTGTTTCACTTCAGTGGTGCTGAGCTGAACACAGTGCAGTCACAAGGCATTGAAGTTCTACAGTCATAAATACAAAGAATCTTGGAACGGCCAATGTTTCACAGCCTCTGGTGTAGCCAGAAAATCTCCCGAAAAGGGATATGGATATCCGAGACATGACTTTCTCTTACGTGTGCTGGTCATTGTTTACACTCCAATTAGAAATCTCGAAACCCATCGTCTGAAAAGGATTTTAATACAGATAAATTAAAAAACAAAGCTAATTAATAGCTAATCTCTATGGTTGTGAGATTGATAAAAAGTTAAATCGCCGTCAGACAATAGGCGATGGGTTCTGAGATTGCATTTCAGTCAATGTGTTCCGCCCTTTTGCTCTTCACACGGACTGTTTACCTGCATGCAGCCAAGGGCTGCTCAAGTGTGATTTGTCAAAACCATTCGACTACAAACGGACTACAAGTGGAAACCAGAAGGCTTCAGCTACCATAATCTTGTCCCTTGCCTACAGATATCTGTTTATAGAGATTATTCTTTAAATGACTAAAAGTGTGTACTGTGCCTTGGCTATGATCTCCATTGCATTCAGAGATGACAATGACAAGGTCAAAACATCTACATTTCTATTGTTTGAAATACAAACCTCTTGTCTTATAAATTGTTATTTACAGATCAGAAGAAGAGAAAAGCCTTCCCGTTTCACTTTACATTTGCTTTTCCAACTTTCCCTGCAGAACAGCAGTGCATGCATGCATACACACTCCCGAATAATTCAAAGGCAAAGGCCTGATTGGGTCACGTAATTAGATGTGTCATAAAGTGAAATGAAAGCAGCATCCTGGCTTTCTCTCTTGTTGGTTTGGTTAGCTATGGGGAGTGGCAGCTGTTCACAACTTACATTTGTCTCTAGAGCCCAAACACATCTGATCACACATGAGGACACTGTGAGGACAAAGTACTGTGGTGTTTAGGGATTTAAACACGTGAGAAAGGGAGAGGCAATCAGAGCATACAAAATAAAATGCCAGGCTGTTTGGCTTAATCAAAAAGGAACAAAGATGAGCTGATGAAAGCAGAGATGTAACCAAAGCTGTGGGTGAGACACAGCTAGGCGAGGAGTTCTTCACATTAAATGGAGTTGCAGTCTGTTAATAGCACTCCTCCTCCTCCTCCTCCTCCTAGAAATAACACGCTTTGTATTACATGAAAGCATGGGGAGCATAACCTTTTATTATGTTGACAGGCTCCTGGTCTCAAAATGAGAGTCGCACTCCGACGCAGTTACCGAACACCTTCAGCAAATGCATGAAATAATAAACTGCAAAGAAATGAAGGAAATGAGGAGATTGCCTAAAGAGCCTTTAAGATAAGACAGCTGTTGGGAAGCCTTTCTTCTGTCTGTTCGGTCATGACTCCCTAATCAAGTGATTCACAAACATTTTGGCTTGGGACCCCTTAAAACGTGGCAATATCTACTTGAGACCCCTCATCGTAGGTGTGGGCAACCAAAGACTGATTTTTCCTTGTCAGATTATTTCTCTGAAAAGGGGCCCCAAACCCCCAGAGGCCCCAACAGTTCCAGGTTCACTGCATGCCAACTGGATTTTGTACTTTGAGAAACTGAAAATATGTTAGGGTGTTTGCGCAACTAAAATATTTCAACTAAGGCAAGTTTTGCATTATTTTAAGGGTGTGAGGTGGGGGTTCAACAGGTGTCCAACAGATAATCTTTGCCCTGGGACCCCTTAATTTGGCCAGACATCCACAGGTTAAAGTGTCCAGTACTGCAGAATCTAAAAAATAAACAGTTGAGAAAAGTCGTAAAAAACGTAATAATTTAATAATAATATACTTTCCTTTCTTAACCCTTAAATCATCTTGTGACTCCTCACACTTCTCTTGGGGCCCCAGGTTGGAAACCACTGCCTTTTTGTCACAGTATTCCAATTATCACAGCAATGGTTCTAGATTTGTTTCGTTTTTGGAAACACAAAAAAGATCACTGGTCCTCCACTATATCAGTCAAGAGACTGAAGGACGCCTTACACAAGATTAAGGTATTTTCACTTGATTCAAGAAAATTTTGAAACCAGCAGGCTCTAATTTAAAAGAAATCACATAGCCTGAAATAACATAGTAAACACAATTTGTAGTTAATGGGCTAAAACATGCCAAACCATTGGTAAGCTGCTCTTTGTGGGACTATTTTGGGATGGGTATTGTTGCAGAGAAACACCATTCTGCATCTAAGGATCTTCACTAGTTGCACAAACGTTTTAAGCAATTGAAAGTATCAAGAAACAAAATAAAAAAACCACTGTGGTAAATCTTCATACGGCCATTGCCTGTTAACAGATTTAATATTTTGGCAAACGCCACTTTCATTTGCTCTATGTTCACTGAAATTGATTAGATTGCATTATTGCTTATAAAGAAGACAGTTTAGTTGTTGTTTGGTCTGGTGAAATGTTGAAATAGTTTAAATACCTGGGGTACTGTTTCTGTTTGTTTTGTTTTAACTGTGTTTATGCGTTAGATACTATAACGGTTGGTAACTATAATATACTGATAATTATTGGTTTCTGTTATTAACCAATGCTGTTACCTGAATGCTGAGGTGTTTCAGCACCATAACTTATAAGTTCAACTTCAGTGCTTTGTTGTAAATGACAGAGAAGTGTTACATATTGCACCGTATAAATTGTATCTGGTTTATTTTGTGCATGAGTAAAGTGATACGTAATAACAGTTGAGATGTTTCTACTATTGAGAGAAAATATGAAAGGGAGGGTGTGTTTGGTTGGATATCTCTGTATGCTGTGCTCGATCTAAAAAAAAGGGCATTGGAAAGAATCACGATTTTGCACTGATAAAAAAACACTGATGTTTATAAAGAAAATGATGACGCCATATATTGTATAGATCAAATGAACACTTTGCTACCATTGTCATTATTTGCATCGCAATCGTTTTTATCCTAATGTTTACAAGGTGAGAAGTTGAAGCTGTGCTGGATGTGTATCATATTTGTAATGCTGTGTGTTTATGTGTTGCACTGTTGGACTGATCAGACCAGGAGAGATGGGCAACACTGTGAGTTTGAGTGGAAAAAACACTGTAACCTGTGAAAATAACATTGACACACATTATTATATCAAAGGATCAATTAGACACCACTGGTCAGATCTTGACAAAACAAAAGAGATGATTGACATTGACTTGTTTTTTAATTATTACAGTGAGTCTGTAAAGTTCTTAGGACACAAGACAAAATGTGCGTTTGGCACAAAACACAGTTGTTCTTTCACATTACAGCGACATATAGTCTCTAGAAAGATCTTTGCTTGGGTGCCCAAATCAGCTGTCTTGAGGAAATTGAATGCAAATTACTGGGTCATCATTTTTCTGTTTATCTGAAAGGCTTCTTCAGTCCAACTGTAGTTTCAAAGTTTGCTTTTTCACTTTCTTGCAAAGAGTTAGATGAGAAGATAGATACCACTCTCATGTCTGTGAATTGTGCAAGTGTGGAGCCAGAGCTAGAGCCAGCTGGTGGTTTGCTTAGCTTAGCTTAGATCTCGTTGGTGTTCTTTGTAGTTTTCGGAGGAGTTATGTAGTGCAACAAAGCCTAGCGCTTGCTTATGGTGGAATTGTTGGGTCTATACATATAGAGTTGGTTTAGAATTGCTCTATATTAATAAGTGCTATGAGATAACTGTTATGATATAGCACTATATAAATAAAACTGAATTGAATTGAATGTCTTGCCAAACAGTTTATCGGTCCATCCAGCGCTTTTGTGCAGCATCTCTGCTGGTTGCTTGGCAACCCCAGTGACAACAAGACTCTTGGGAGTCACTGGTCCCAGTTTTTGTTTGCCAAGAAGTGGATATGGCACGTAACTGCTGGTAAAGCCACAAATAGTTGACTGTTCATTTTTGACCTTGGGATAGCTGTGATAGGCTTTTAGCCAAAAGCTTCAGGAAAAGCAAAGTAAGTGAACCTACAGTTTTAAAAATGTTATCACAGATATATGCTTTTAAGGTCAAGCATAAACTTCCTCAACCTCCCCACCCCATGCTCAAGCATTTGGCCAACATGGACGCGAGGGCCTTAAAGTACTCAATAAAGAGGTCGGAAATGCTGAAAAGAAGACGACTGAGGGATACAGCCTAAAGCTTCAGGTATAGCTACTAAACTGAGCCTTGATTTAAGAATTTTAATCACAGGCCATAAATGGTCACTTTTAGATTTATGTTTGTGCGTATATTAAACAAATACGGGATGCAGATTTTTTTGTATATCTTTAGAGAGAACTAGACCAACTGTTTACCGCTTCCTTCCAGTCTTTATGCTAAGCTAAGCTAACCACCTCTGGGCTTCAGCGCCATATTTAACGCACAGATACAAGAGTGGCATCTCATCTAACTCTCAGCCAGAGAATGGGTGTATTTTCCAAAATGTCACGCTGTCCTTTTAAAACTGTCGGTTTTGCCTGCATATACTGTATGCAGCTGCGTTTACTTCAAATGTCACTCAATCACAACATATAGAATAGGTCATGCCTCACATAATTTCCCATGTATCCTGGTCTGCAGACTGAGTCAGTATTGTACACTGACAGAATTCAGGACCCCTCACCTCCATCTACTGTCAGGGGCCCCAAACCTCCTAGCGGCGCCCCTGCAGGACAGTATATACTCCTGTACTCTCTGTGAAAACCTCAGCACACTTTCAGTGCCTCTGAACAATGTTGCCAATTACCATATGACTGACTGAATGGATTCCTGGACGACTGATACACTGAATTCAAAGGCTGTGTGTGTGTGTGTGTGTTTGTGCGTGTGTGTGTGTGTGTTTTCTGACAGATGAATAAACGTGCAGATGATATAATAACCGAGCTGAGTTGATGATTATTACAGTGAATGTGTGTCTCGTGTGTTCTCAGCTCGTATCCGCTCCGGGGGGAAACCGTTCTGTTAGCTGATGCTGTTATTGGCTCACAGGGAGAAGACGCCCCACATAGCCTAGTTTCTGTTGCACTGATAGCCAGGCTTTCTGGATATTACTTCTGCCAAGAAAGCTGTTCTACTTCTGTCCCTGGTACTTTGTTTGCCTGTCAGCAGGATATCTCACAAACCTTATGAACAGATTGTCTGAAATGTGGTGTTCTGGCCTCAGGTTTAAGTTTTTAGTGAGAATACATAAAAAGTTTGGATTTCTGCCATTACATGGTTCTTTTTTCTTTCTTCAACTACAAAATCAGTGCTTCAATTGAGCCAGAATTAAGCAATGGTGTAGTTGGCCAAAATAGGCCCGTTTCCAACTCCTCTGTTCATAAATGCTCTGTTTTGTGATATTAACATCTCTTCTGTATAATTTGTTCCCTCGAATGCTGCACATGCATTGCTGCTGGTTTAGAATACAACACCTGTTTTATTCAATTTTAAGCTAGCAAACAGGCTCAATAACAACTTTCTATACAAAATATTTAGTCATGCAGCACCAGCTCACACTTTTGCATCAGACATTGTGGTCCAGAAAGACTCAAAAAGCATTTGCTTCAAAGGGACAGCTCATGCAGATGATTGACAGTTGTCTCCTTCACTCAGACATCAGTATAAACCCTTCCTATAGAACCAATTGAACAAACACACCACCACTCTGGGCTTACATCGGTCATCTGAAAAATGTGGCTGTTGTTCTGGACACAATTAGTTTCTTAAATTATCCAATAAAATCAGTGTCTGAACAAATGTATGGCCAGAAATAGACTATGCAGTTGCTCAACCATACTTAATCTACACCTGAAATCACCTTTAGATCTAGTTTATGTAGTTGTTTTGTGTTATCTTGGCTACATATAAAAACTATTAGAATGTTTAGAAAATGCATTCATTTGAAAGGTCACAGCTCAGTGCAAAAGGGAGTGATTTGAGGCCTTCAGCTAGAGGAATCCAATCCCACCAGATCCTTGTACGTGACACATATCTTGGCTACATCCTTGAATATAGAATATCATGCCTATAGCTATGAAGGTGTTTCCATCTCATGCTACCCAACCTGCACCTGGCCGAAGGTGCATCTCTCTGCTTTGCTATGACTGGACATTTACCTCTAGTGGGAGTGGAAAGCTGCAGGTATTTCAACCAACACAAACACCAGATATGTTTATGAAATGGTAAAACAGTTAAGTGTGAAGCATTTTTACAAATCTAACAGAAGCTGCAAAGTGTGAGAAACAGTGAAAGGAGTGTGGAGTGAAAGAGACTGACGTGAAGAATGGACTTTATGAAGTGGCTGGTGATTTTTGTCTTGCTGGGCATTTGCTCACAGGTACAGTAATAGAATAGCATATATTATAATAGATAGCTTATTTTAAATTCAGGCACAAACGTGTGTTGAGAAAAATAGGGAGCACAATGCATTGAAAGGTAACCTTAAAAGTTGGATTTTATACAATTATATAAAAATATTGTTTATAATATTTTCTCATCCAAATTTGCAGGCTGCAGTCCAATCAGGTACTGTATGTTCTCTTTTACCATATATTCGTTAGATTTTTTTTTTTACTGTCATATATCAGAATGAAAAACCTTGATTCTTTATCTACTCTGATCAGCCATAACATGATGACAGCATGGGCACCCTGATCGGTCGCCATATGCAACAAGCTGCGATGCTCTGTGTGTTCTGACACCTTTCTATCAGAACCAGCATGAACTTTTTCAGCAGTTTGAGCTACAGTAGCTCTGTTGGATCGGACCACACGGGCCAGCATTCGCCCCCGACGTGCATCAGTGAGCATTGGTCTTCTACGAACCTGTTGCCGGTTCACCAGTTTTCCTCCCTTGGACCACTTTTGGTAGGTACTGACCGCTGCAGACCAAGAAAATCCCACAAGAGCTGCAGTGTTGGAGATGCTCTGACCCAGTCGTCTAGCCATCAGTTTGGTTCCTTGTCAAAGTCGCTCACATCCTTATGCTTGCCCATTTTTCCTGCTTCAACACGTCAACTTGGAGGACAAACTGTTTACTTGCTGCCTAATATAACCCCCCCCCCACTGACAGGTGCCATGGTAACCAGATAATCAGTGTTCTGCACTTCACCTGTCAGTGCTCATAAAGTTATGGCTGATCAGTGTAAGTCCAACGTTCATTTGTCACAACCCAGCTCAAGGCTGGACAAAGAAGGAAATAAAGATGAAGCCAAACAAAAAACAACAAAACCAAATCGGGTGGAAGACGGGAGAGGCAGGAGTGATGACCGCCCACCAAGAGCCTGGTTCTGCCTGAGGTTTCTGCCTGTTAAAAGGCAGTTTTTCCTTGCCACTGTCGCATAGTGCTTGCTCATGGTGGAACTGTTGGGTCTGTACATATAGAGTTGGTTCGGACTTGCTCTATATTAACAAGTGCTATGAGATAACTTTGTTATGATATAGCGCTATATAAATAAAATTGAATTGAATTGACTCAGAGGGGAGAATAGTAGCCTTGCTAGAACGAATGGCACGGAAGTATAAAAAACAACCACATTGGAAAATCATAAACAATTGCCGTCAAAAGGAAGGAGAGTCAGTGGAGGGTTTTGTGTCACGCATGAAAGAAACATTTGATCACAACAGCGGGGTAGCTCCAACTGCCAATGCTGTGCAGGGGGCAGGCTTATGTGCAGGGGGCAGGCTTATGAGCAGCAGTTAAAGAATGTAATCCACCGAGGCTGGGTGCGCGATTGCCCTGAGAAGCAGAAGAGACAGGAGAAGAGAGACATGTGACTCGGAGGGGGTGCGAAAGTAGAGCGAGGGGAGGAAAGGAAAGATTGTGTACATAACTCGGAAGATAAGAGTGCAGAGACGCTGGAACCACAAAGTGCAGACACAGCTTTAGATATGCAGCAGCAGCCGCACAGTGTCAGGATAGAACCACCTATTGCAAGGGACACTAAAACAGAGGTTATTACCCCCTACCCATTTCCCATGCCTTCCAGCCACCCGGTCAGTGAAGTGTCAACCCCCGCGTTCTCAGCCAGTTCCACAGATAAAGCGGTCAACCCTTGCAAGGCCCTGGTGACACTGCCATCAGGGGCTGGTGTTGTTGGGAATGAAAGTACAACAATAGGTGTCAAACATAAGCTTTGTTCGGTTTGGCATGGGTTTAGTTGTATCTCAAAATACAGCAATGGTAATACTATAAGGAGACTCACTCCTACAGTGAGGATTACTGCTACAAGCGGCGGAGTTCTCATTTTCTACCTGCCCTCTTGGGTCAGCCTTCCCCTAATGACCCAGGCTTCGGTTGTTTTCTTCACAGACGTTGAGACGTGCAGGTTGTCTACATAGCCTGCACCCCTTTGTAGCCTGACTTTGGCACTAGGTCAGTGGTCTAGCGTCCCCAAGTGGTTTTTGGTAGTCTAACACCTTTTTACAGTGGCTTTGATGAATCCAGGTGGACCTTTAAGTTATTTTAACTGCTGTTGGTGTGATCAGCAGTCACTGATAAGGTCCTTCCCACCTGGGTGAACTTTAACTTTAGTTTTCTTTAATCTGCTTTTTATAATGCCGTTGTGTCGTTCTACCA
>JAVQJF010024853.1:0-16573 GCA_036023855.1 Gadopsis marmoratus | reverse complement strand
AATTGTTGGGTCTGTAGATATAGAGTTGGCTTGAACTTGCTCTATATTTACAAGTGCTATGAGATAACTTTGTTATGATATAGCGCTATATAAATAAAATTTGATTGATTGATTGATTTCAATTGAAATAAATTAAATTAAATATTTTTTCTTGTGTCACAGTTAAAGGTTGCGTAAAGTTGCCTTTTCTATATTTTACATTTGGGGCCAGTCCTCGACAGTATTAGCGGCGTCTATCCCTGCTTTATATTTCAAATTATACAATGTGAGTGAGTGAGTGAGTGAGTTCCGCTCAGGGATTGGTCAGACAGCCAAGAGGAAGTGACATCACAGGAGTTCAGCCAGTGAGCGAAACCTTTCTGACTCTCATCATCCGTCCCTGCTGACCAAGCTGATTGATTAGCTTGGTCAGACGTTCAGTTCATCCCAGTTTCTTTGAGCGTCTATCATTTTAATGATCCTCTGGCTTCACCGTTTCCGCGTTGTACCTAAACGCCCTGTGCTCCTCAGCTGATAAATGGCTGGAAGTTTGACTCACCTGCAGCCAAACGGCCGCACGGCGCTGTACAGCGTGTAGGCGTGGACGTACATGGCCACTCTGTCTGATAGGTGCTGCAACAAAAGGAAACAGTTAGCTTAGCATCACTCAGACAATTCCTGTGTGTCCTGGAGGAGACAAACTACAACATGACAGGAAGCTGAAGAGAGACGAGAGCAGCTGCTTCAACACTTTATCAGCAACCAATAATCAACAAAATAAACTGCAGATTAATCAAGAAATAATCGATCTGTCTGGTCCTCACTACAGATGTCTGAAGGTTCAGACCTGGTTTTTGAGTTTGGGGACAGGGAATGCATTGTGTCAATGAGGGTCCTCACAAGTACAGAAAGACAGACCTTCAGTGGGATGTCGTGTCCGTAGTTTGATCTGAAGCTGGAGGCTTCTTCTCTGGCAACGTCAGCGAGAGAGCGAGCATCAGCCAACAGGCCAGCTACAGCCTGGGGGGGGTCATTGGTCCAACAGATATGAGACCGTCAGTAGATGTCAGTAGAAAGTGAACTCACAGCAGGTGCTCGCAGATAACTTTGGTATGATATGGCGCAATATAAATAAAACTGAATTGAAAGCAGGAAGTGAAGGTGGAAACCAGCAAAGCAGCTGATCTGACTGGAACTATACAGGAAGCTTCACATGACAGCTGATCAGAAATCATTATGATTCTACATTTGATTCATCAGAGCAGATGTTAGATTACAATGTGGTTTTCCTTCTTCTGGCAACATGTCATGTCAGTAACCGTGATGTCAGACTGATGGTCCAATCAGCCGACTCCGAGTTCACTTCCTGTTTCAGACAGCAGCCATGCTGGGAGATGGCATCACCTACACCGTGGTTACTGTTACCATAGCTACAAACTGTAGGACACGCAGACACTCAGAGAGCTGCTGTGGGTGTGTGTGGTTACCATGCCGACGTGTCTGTCGATGTTGAAGATGCGTTTGTTGGAGCCCTCCTCGTACAGTTTGGACAGAATGAGCTTCTCCACCCCGAACACAACTCCGTCCTTACAGCGGATCGCTATGGCCGTGCTACACACACACACACACACACACACACACACACACACCCCAAGTCAGCTGCTGCAGGGTCTTCAGGTGAAACCAGTTACAAAAATTCTGAAGACTGAAACTATTTATCAGAACAGGAAGTCATCCAGGTGAGGGTGCAGTCTGAGTTACATGAAGCTGCTGACCTGCTGTTCTCCACGGCCTTCATGGCGTATTCCACCTGAAACACTCGTCCATCAGGAGAGAAGGTGGAGGCCGACAGGTCATACTGCAGGACACACACGCTCATTTATATTAATTTGTACTTTAAATTTAGGATATGAAATACCTGCATCTAGAATCACTCATTTACAGCTGAAAACATTTCCTGACATGAACCAAAATCCAGACTTTACCAGGAACTCGAACTCAACCTGAACGTTTTCCCGACCAACACAAAGGCATTTCCTCGGTTTTCCTCGTTAAATGTGGAAGCCTTCCACTGCCTGAACCAGCGGTTTAAACAGCCCACCGCTGGTTCAAATTCACTTCCACTTCACCTGCAGTTCAGGTTACAGTCAGTAAATGTCCTCATGACACGTCCAGCTCTAACGCCGGTGAACCGAGACAACCCAAACACTTAGAAAATATCACAGAATATGTTCAATTAAATATTTCAAGGAGCGAACTTCAGCAAGGCAACTTAAATCTGATGAGCTCTAAAGGGAGTTTGGCACATGCCGGTGCTAACTGTTAGCACGGACCCTGCTAACGGCAATAGGACCACTTTATTTTACAAAAATTATAGAATCTGTGACGACGATACGGCGGGGTTTCGTCTTTTTTCTGTTAGTTTTAAAGTGCTAACAGCAAACTAAGTAACATTTACAGCGCTATACTTTCAATTTCACTTTAGCTCCGGCTAGCAGGCCTCGTTGTGACTCAGCAGGCTAACACGCTAGCTAGCTAGCTAGCTAGCTACAGGTTACAGTTACCTGCTACAGGCTACAGGTTATTCTGGTGACTTTCTGTTTAAAGGCAGATTATTGCGCAGTAAACTGGATTAAACTGACTCAGAAACAGTCCAACACTCACCCCGGTGCCGATGGAGCTCATTTTAACACAAACAGTGGATCCTGTGAACAGCTTTCAGCTCCTGCTCCTGCGCGTCATCACACTGTCGACGTCACCGCAGTAACACACGCGCTTCCGGTTCCTGCTCTCCGCAGCTGTCACGTCATTAGCGCTCAGAGAATTTGACATTTCAGGGTCACGTGCAGCTCCAGAACAGCCTCGCGCCGACGTTACGTTGGCAACAACGCTGAGGATCTGAAACCACAGAAGAAGAGTGAAGCTTCCTGTTTCCTCTGGCTGCTTGAGGTAAAAGCTGCAGTACAAACTGTCAGAAACGTGTACTCGTGTACTCGTGTACTCGTGTACGTGAACCGTGAGATATTTAAAAAAACTCATGTAAATGGTTCATTTGGTTGTTGTCGCTCTTTGTTCTTTGGAGTCACTTTTATATTTTGGTCAGCAGCCACGTTGAGGTTTGGCATCCCAGAAGATAAAACTGCCGTCAGCTGTTTGATTTCCTGCTGTAACCTTCACGTGTTGAACAACAATAAAGTTGAACTGAGCAGCTGATGATTTAGAGTCACTGCATCACTGAAGCTCGACCTCTCTGCTCATGGAAACTAAGTCACCGGCTCCTGGTGACATTACACTTCCTGTTTACACTCCCAAAGCACCATGGGAAACGTAGTTACCAAACTCACGCTGCTTATCCTTCAACTAAACCAAAACATATTGGCAGGAGTGACAGAATCCATTGATATTAAAGAGAAAATCATATTTGATCACGTTATTTTGGTGAACGTGTGGAAACATGAGCAGCAGCATCTTTAAGCTGCCTGATGTTGTGGCTGCTCGTCTTTCTTCTTCTGCTGTTGTGAAAGGATGAAAGTCTTGCGTTTCACACCAACAAAGAAGAAACTGAGCCAGAAAACTCGATTAACGTTGGACCTCCGGACCAATCAGACAGCTGCTCCCAGTAAACGCTGACACAGAGGATTTAAGAAAAGTGTCCGTCAAGTTTTATTCAGTCTCGGTGTGACCAGGTGGAGTACAGACCTGCTGGGGTTTAAACAACCAAAATGTTGTGAATTTCAAAATCATCTCTTTTATTCTTCTCATCATTTTATTTCTTTCATCGTCTCCATCTTGAACCAGTCACGGAAGCGTCGGTCACACAAGAGTGAAAAGACATTCGTATACAGTGCACTTTAAAAAAAGAAACGCTTCATTCAGGGGATTGTTTCTTTACAGGAAATCAAACAGATGGACATTAAGGCAGACAGACTGAAGCCCCCCCCCCAGCTGGAAGGACAGAAACAACCAGCTGCAGTTAGTGATGAAGACGATTAGCGTTCATTAGTTAACTGATACAAACATATACAAGGCTTTTTATTTAGTGACATTACACTTTAATAAGAACAGGAACCAAGAGCTGGACTCCAAACGCCTCACACGGCAGCAGCACAGGAAGTTCACCGACACATTAAAAGCACCCCCAGACACACACAGACAAAATAAAAGGACAGAACAGAAGAGGCGGAAGATGGCGACAGAGTGACTCACTGACGATGACTGAAGCAACAAAACAGTAAAAACTAAAGAGACAGACACCTCCAGGTTTCTGTCGGAGTCCTCAAAGTCTCTGTTTCCTAAAACCAGACCACTATGAGTCCACCTTCTTCCAACAGCTACCACAGTCTGAGGGGGGTCTTCCTCTCAGCTGCTGGCTCAAACACAACAACAACTTTTACTCTTCATCACTTTCTACAAGATCCACACAGTAACGCTTAATATTTTACTGCAGTCACCAAAAGACTAGAAAGTTCAGGTCGGATCAGTTAGAGGGAAGATGGTGAATCTGAGGAGCACCGAGGTTCTAACGCGGAAACAGGATCAAACATTCTCATCGACTCTTTAGGGGGAAAAAAAGACTTTTAGGACTCAAAAAAAGACAGAGGACTGGATGGAGACAAACTGGGACCAGGTCCTGCAGAAGCAGCATCCAAACTGACCACACTGGTTCTGCTGGACCAGAAGAACCAGTACAGGTGCTGTCGGAGAGAGAGGGAGAGGATTAGGAGGGAGAGGAGGAAGAAGAAGATGAAGAGGACGGTGTCTGGTTAGCGATGAAGACGACAGACTTCCTGTCTTTTTAACCCTCTGCTCGCTCGCTCTCTCTCTCTCTGGTCCGGAGTTCTCAGGGTCGTTCATCCATCCGTCCAGGCGCCGCCTCCAGAGGGCGTGTCCAGTTGGTGACAAGCAGAGCTGTGGCGAAGGGGCGGGTCCAGGTGGATGTGGGCGGGGTCACACAGTTAAGTGTTACCTTTCAGGACACCCAGACAGCTCTGCAGCAGCTGCAGGTTCCCCTGCAGGTCAGACACAGTACAGGTGAACCACGTGACACTGGAAAGTCTAGAGGCTACTGATTAAAGCACAGGTTCAGTCTGGTGTTCACATGAATCCTGGAACTGGGTTCACTGGCAGTGCTGGTTCTGCTCATATTGGACACCAGCAGTTAGTCTGAAGTGAGTGGATCCAGCCGAACTGGACCACTTCCCACAGACTTTGAGCCAACTGGGGTCCAGCAGCATTGAGTTTAGTGAAAAGCTCTTCTTGTCTCGGGTTTGGACTGAATAATAAACTGAGAATCTAACAGCAATGTTCCAGGTCACATGACAGGAGAACCGCTGGAGTTTAATATAGAGGAGGGTACATTTCGCACCAAGCTAGTCCCAGTCCCTCCTGGGGTCAGCTAGTCTAGTGCACCACAGAGTTCAGACTGCTCAAACTGACAGCCAACACATGTACAACATGTAAAGCTAGGCTAACAGTTTCCCCCTGCTCCCAGTTGTTGTGCTAAGCTAGGCTAACAGTTTCCCCCTGCTCCCAGTTGTTGTGCTAAGCTAGGCTAACAGTTTCCCCCTGCTCCCAGTTGTTGTGCTAAGCTAGGCTCATGTGGCTCTCCTGCAGCAGTGGGTGGTTACCTTGGCATGTTTGAGCTCCAGCTCTGCCAGCTCCACCAGGTTCTTCCTGAAAGCTGCCACTCGTCTCGTCTTGAAGTCAATGAGTTCTGTGTTAAAAAAAGAATCCACCATTAGACACGGGGGGAGGGGGGGGGGGTAATCTAGTCCTTTTACAAAGTGGACTGTGCTGACCTTGCTTGGCGGACTCTGAGATCTTCTCGAACTTGTGGCAGCAGAGCTGCTGGCTGGTCTCGGCCTGCAGGACATCTCTGTTTTTGGCTCGAGCTTTATCCAGAGCCTTGTTAGCGTTCTCGTAGTCCACCAGAGCCCGGCTCCTCCGGTACAGCAGGTCCTGCAGCCGGTGACATCAGTTTTTATAAAACACATCATAAAGTCATCTCAGAGCAGTTTCAGGTCCAGACTCCAACAAAGTCTCTACCTCCTGTTTGTCTGATAAAAACTACAGCGAGCAGCTGATTTAAACACAAAACTATATATCCGTGTTTTCAAAGATTTACATCTTCAGCAGGGGCCAATAGTCACAGACAGGAAGTCAAACTGACATGACCGTGAGGTTAGTTGATGACACAAATGTAGAGTAACAGTGAGCATCAGACCTTCGCAGCCTGCGACTCTCTCAGGTAATATTTCAGCAGGTCGGCCAGCTTCAGGTCTTCGTCGGCTGCAACTCGAGCTTCAATCTTCTGTGAAACGACGACAGACAGAAACCTTCAGAACCAGCAGCCGCTGACCGTTTCAGGTGTTCAGGTGAGGACTCACACACCTTCAACGCCACCTGAAGCCTCTGCACGTTTTCATACACTAACATTCAGGTCATGTGATCTGACAGGAAACGTACCCTCGTTTTCTCAAACAGCTCCGACACCTTCAGGAAGAACCTGAAACACATCAACAGGAGGAAGTGATGTCAGCATGTTTACATCCTAACAAATAAAGTGACATTAGAGCAGACTGAACACGTGTTCATACTTGCAGACGTCTGTCGAGTCCTGCGTTCCTAACGTGTAGAGAGACGAGGCGATTCTGTTGATGTCGTCTGCAGCGTCTGAACACACACACACACACACTTAGACTCTGCTCCTCCACACTTCCTGGTATAAACTGAAGCTGACTCTTACTTTTGTGCGAGCGAATCATTCTGTCAGATTTGGCCGATGCGTCTTTCACTCTGTTGTGATATTCTAACAGAAACGTCTTCTCGTGCTCGAAGAAGTCGTCCACGTCCTGACAGAAAGACAGAAAAACAGCAAAGATCAGCGAATGTGTGACGGCTGAGGACAGCTGGGAATCACTGGTTCTGGTTGTCACCTTGACTCCGGCCACCAGGACGCCGTCAGCTGACTTCACCACGTTCTTGAAGAAATCCTCCAGCTTCTCCTTCTTGTTCTTCCCTCGTACGCTCAGCTGTCAGAGACGAGAGGTCAAAGGTCACTACATAGTTCTTCCGTCAGAACCACGGAGCACCGCCTCTGTTCTTTCTGTCAGCCTGTTTTTAAATGTGCCTTCGTCTACAAGCACGAACCTGTGCATATATTCAGATGTGCACACACACCAGCTGTGGTTAGAATGTGTGTGTGTTGAGCTGCAAAATGATTAAACATGACATTATCTTTTACATCAGAAATCTAGTTCTTGTTTGCTGTCCAGGTGAAACCAGGTGAGCGTTTAGAGAAAGTGCTCAGATCTGCTGTTTGGAAAACAGCAGAGAGTTCAGGACTGATTCAGTCCTGACGACACAGAGACCAAACTGTGGAACTGATCAGAAGCGACATGTTCAGGTCACCTGAGCAGGTGGCAACACCTGACTGTCAATGTGTCACATGTCAACACCTGCATCCACAGGTGACTGAAGGCGTGTGAAGTGTCAGCAGTGACTCACGTCCTGGTTGTACTCCAGGAAGACGTGGAAGTTGAGGTCCTTCCTGAGGACCGGATGAGCCGCCACCCGACACAGGAAGACCTCGTGCATGGCGACGGTCTTCTTGAAGATGGCCAGGTACTCTCTGGGTGAAAACAGCAGTCAGTGTGAGAAACAGCAGGCGGCCTCCTGCTGAACTGGCAGCCTGTTAGTTAGTGACTAACTCACGCCTCCAGCTCCTGCTTCATCTTGGTGAACTCCTCCTTGGTCATGGATCCTTCTCCCTCCCCAAGCTTCTGCAGCTTCTCTCTGGACGCATCGAAGTCTGGTCTGGGGGGGGCGGGGGGGATCTGCACAACAACAACCATCAGACACACTGTTTGGACTGTTGTTAGTATTTTGTGTTTTTAATCAATAAAGTTTTAATAGTCACTCTTCCAACATACCGTGTGTGTGTCTGTGTGTGTGTGTGGTTCTTACGATGTATCCTGCGTAGTCTTCATTCTCGACGAACGAGTCGTGCAGCCAGATGAACTCTTCATGCTGTCGGACCACCGAGAACTCGTTCTGCTTAAAGTTCGGGAGCGTGCTCTGTGGGAACAGGAAGTACATCCCCAGATCAGCTGACCGACAGGACGTCTGCGTGTCAAAACATTTCTACAGCATCCATAAGTAGTGGTCACCCGTTTTACGATTAAGAACATTTATTGTAAAATGTTACCTTTTGAACAACGAAAATTGAGAAATGAAATAAATGAATGTAAATTAGACATTCCGTCTCTGAGCTGCTCTCAGCAGGAACTTCCACTGACATTTATTACATACATTCCAAGTCTGACCTTCAACCTGCAGAAATGTCCTCACTTCTATGGTTCAGACAGACGCTCACCTTGGTGTGGACGGTGAACTTCACCTTGTCTCTCTCACTCAGAGCGTCAGAGATGTCGACCTGCAGCGTGGCGTCCGTTTGCAGGTCCACGTTCACCGCCCGCGGCTGCAGGAGGACAGAGACCACACATCCCATAATGCACCTCACTCACTGACTGGCTGACCTGCAGAGTGCAACACGCACACACACACGTGCACACACGCCTGCCTCGTCTCCTGATACGGAGACGAACCTGGAATCAGTGCCACCGATTCCTGCAAGTTAATAAGCTTCAACACTGAATTTATGACATTTAAATATTGAATTGACGTGTTTGAACTGTCACACGCGGAAGGTCAAAGGTCACGATGGTTCCTTCTTCCTGCCGACTCCTCCCGTCTGTCTGATGTCGTTTCATGAGCCTTAATTTGAGTAAATCCAGCATTTAATTGGAGGCTATTTTGAGAAGCGGATGAACGTGTGTCTGTGGTGAGTATTTGGGTGTGTTGTCAGCTGATACTCTCACTGTTAGAAGAACAAAGACCCAGTTCTGCTTCCTGTCACGTCTCTGGTACGAATGTTACTGGACCTGCGGCTCTGTGTGGTCCAGAACCAGCAGCAGACTGGGTTTGTGTCATGTGACCAGCTCAGCAGAGCATGACGCCCACCGTTAGCTGCTAGCTTAGCCTCTGCTCCACCTGTTAGCTGCTGAAGCTAACGGCCTGCAGCTGGTCCCGGTCCGGACCCTCAGCTGTGAAGCCAGTTTCACTACAGCTGACAGACTGAAGCCCGTTAGCATGAAGCTAACGTTAGCCAACACGGCTAACCTGATAACCGGAGCTAATGCTAAGTAGCTGCTTTAGCGGAACCGAACAGAACACAGAGCGGAGGACAGACAGACAGACAGACAGACAGGTAGACAGGTAGAGCAGCGCACAGACAGACAGGTAGACAGTGAGCACTCACTCCCCGGTCCTCCTCGGAGAGGAAGTCGGGTCCGTCGTCCAGCCCTTCCTGCTGCGGACACAGAGCACAGAGCCGTTAGTTAACCGACACACCGACCGGAACACAACAACAACAACACCGGCGGCTCCCCGGAGCACCGGCGGCTCAGCGGGCCCGTTAACGAGCCCATAAACGGGAAAAGAGGAGAGAAAAGAGATGAACCCACCATCATGGCTGCCAACGGGTGGAGACCGGAAGTGCTCTGACGTCACGACGGACAGCAGGGTTTTGGTTTCTTCTGCAGAGGAACTATCAGAGAACCATCTCACACTGTGCTTTTTACTGCAGGACGTCACAGAGCCAACATGGTGACACGTTGGATCAATCAGATCGAAGCATCACTGAACTGATCAAACTTCAGAATTCAAACAATTGATGAGGATGAAGACACGTGACCATTACAGCAGCAACGTACACCTCCTGTGAGACGACCCGCAGGAGAACTGCTCCATGTTTAGGAGCATAGTGACTGAATGCTCTGGACAGGTGGAGGAGATCTCCACCCTTTGACTGATCTGCTGGGGTTCTGCACTGACAGCATGTCTGACACGTACTGTGGATCCAGACCAGCAGGAGCTTTGTAGACCAGCAGCAGGATGGACCTGTAGTGTGAATGTTGCAGTGGGCCAGTGAAGGTCCCACAGGCCTGGAGATACGGGGTCTGAGAGGCCGTGCGGTGGGTTCTGGATGAGTTGTGATCTGTGGATTGTTTTGTATGGAAGAATTGCAGTAATAACGAATGCATGCATGAGTTCCTCCGAGTCATTTTGGGATGGAAAGTTTCTGACTTGGAGAAACGCCACCTGGGCGATGCGCTGATGTGTTCCTTAAGATGGTCACCTGTGTTAACAGACCTGGACGACTTGCAGACCAGCTCTGGGCTTCAGCACCCACAACCAAAAGCTCAGTTTTCTGAGGGGGGGGGGCTAATGAGATCATCAATATGAGAAGAGGTGCTTTGGATCATTTGTCGGGTGCCGATAAAAGTTGTTTTCTGGCCTGTTTCCGTTGCTGAGGGAGTTTTTGAAAACATGGCCATGAATGTGCAGTTTTGTTGTCTGCACCTCCTCTCGGGTCTTCAGCAGCTGCTTTATGGCCTCAGCATTTCTCCACAGGGCTAGAGATCATTTTGGATCTATAATCTATAAGGATATATAATCAGTATGGTGTGATAAGTGTAGGTGTTTGTCAATGTTAACAAGTATAAGAAGTGCTGTCTGCTGACAGTCTGCTATTAACCAGTTATTGATGATGAATACACCAATTATTCATGATCAATACACCAGTTATTGATAGTCAATAAAATGAAATCCATATGGGTTAAAGCCCCAAAGCTTTGGAACAAAATATCAACAGATATCAGGGCGGCTGCTACACATCTTCAGAGCAAACTTCCAACTCATTTTTTCACTTTAGCCTTTAATTAGCTATCTGCAATTAGCTTTTTAGTTGCTTTTAAACATTATTTTACATTTTTCGATTTTATTTCATGCACTGCTGCACTTCTTTTAAATATGCTAATTTTATGCTTACCATTCAAGTTTTATTTTTCTTAACTGCACTTTATTTTATGGCATCCTCTTCTGTGACACACTTGGTGCTTTTAATTTCTTTATGGTAAAGCACTTTCAACTGCATTTCCTGTATGAATGGTGCTATATAAATAAAGTTGATTATTAATAAACTAGTTCTTAATGCGTATTGATTAGTTTGCATGTTTAAATCTGCATGTAGTTCTACTCAGTGATCAGCAGGGGGAGACAGAACGGCTCTGCTGACTCACCTGAGGCATTCTGGGTACTGTCTGGTTTATTTTACTGAGTAACTGGTCTGTAGTTGTGTTGGTCTGGTGTGTAATTGAGCTCAGCTCTCTGTCCGTCTGTCCACGTTTTCCTTCTGTGGACGGTGATGACGGGACTCAGAAGCATGTGTGAACCAGAAATAGCAGCAGGAGGATCAGATTCTCCCGAGCGTCAGCAGCTTCAACTCTTTTATACTTTATACAACATGGTTTTAATGCCAAGCACAGCTGGACCAGCAGCAGCAACCCTTTCAACATGAGCAGGAAACATAAGCCTGCTTCTGGGTTCTGCTGGATCTGAGTCAGACAAGAGTCACTGGATACTTTCAGTTTGGGCCCTTTTAAGGTCAGGAATTCACAGCTTTCATTCATTCAGTTCCTGAAGCTGCCTGACTCGGACAGGAAGCCAGGACTCACACAGGAAGCCAGGACTCACACAGGAAGTCAGGCCTGAGAGGTATTTGACCAGTCTAAAGTTAGTCCAGGCCTGGTTTGGTCTCAGACTGGTCTGATTGTGCAGACTGCTGAACAAATCTGGGGCCCATTTTGGGTCTGAAATGTGACCCACCTTGAGAGCTAAAAGCGGTTTCCATGGGAACAGTTGATGCTGCTGACGATGCTGAAATCACAAGCACCTGTTGGGATGATTTCCAGCCTTTTCTCCCGTCAGCTTGAAGGTTGGCTCTCTGGTGTTTCAGTAACATGGAGAAATGATTTGGGATCTTTGGAAACTTTTCTGTGAGAATTTAAAGTCATGTTCTACGAGTTTGGACAAACATTGAACAGTTTGTACGGATGGACTGCTGCTTTTTATAGAGGATCAATATCCCACTCAAAGTCTGAATGTTCTGACAAACTTGTTTCGTGTTGAACTGCAACAGCTGCAGAACTCCAGAACCGAGTTGTGACGAGCAGCTGGGTCCTGAAGTGTTCCATTACAGAATCTCGGCCGTCGCTACCAGAGAAGGAACCAGCCAGAGGTTGATTGTACCTTCCACTTTTTAGAGGTCTTCAAATTTTGTTCTGATGATCCAAACTGAGTCACATGACTCTTAGAACCTCTGTCTAAAGAGCTTTAATCAACTGTATTTATGTGGGTTCTAATGAGGCCAAACTGGCTCTATATGGTTCATACAGCTTCTAATGGGGTGCTGCTGACATGTTGGTTCCAGTAGGGTTCCATAAAGATACCAGTTCTACTGATGTCAGACTTGTTCTAATGGGGTTCACTGGAGTCTTACTGATACTAATTGGGTTCTAATTGAATCATACTGGTTCTAATGAGGTTCTACTGAGTGTGTAGTGGTTCTAATGGAGTTCTACTCATACTGGTTCATTTGTTGACATTTCAGTTTTCCCGGGGGTCAAATTGCTTCTGCATGTTCTCTACCAGTCACACTCGTCCTAGTGGGGTCAAAGTACTGAGGTTCTACAGTGTTCTCACTCAGGGGTTGTTTGAACCGGAGTGGTGTTTAAAGGTCAATGCAGGTAAAAGCTGAGCCAGACAGGAAGTAGAACATGCCTGACACCTGTTCATGAGGCTCTCGGGTGGCCACCAGGTGAATGGTCTGCAGGTGAAAACGCTCTGTGATTGGTGGAAGCAGAGTCGAGGCGGGAGGCGTCAGATCTGCCACAGGCTTTTATTGCATAGTGGCTTCCTGTGATCTCAGAAACAACGTTCTTCTTTAAGGCTCCAGATGTCGTCGTATTGTTGTTGTGGGGTCGTCTCTCACTGCTGGGGTCAAATCTGCTTCCTGTAGTGTTTCTTTACAAAATAAAAGAGCACTCTAACTACCTGGTGTGACGGTTACATTCGAACTGAAAGTAAGGCGACGACCAAACAGCTAGAATGCCGGTGAGTCCGACAGGAATGAAACTGAGGTAAACCAACGTTAGCTTGGTGACATAAAACAGAATTTAACATCTCAACCTGTAGTGTGATAATCTTCTTCTCTTCTGAATGCATAGTCTAACAATAAGTCTGCCTGATTCCAACATACTGAAGAAGAAACAACAGTTTACAATAATAAATAAAGTCAAATGTAAAAAGCGTCATGACCCGTGTGCTGCAGGAGGCGGAGCTTCGCAGCGCGGCACTCGCCTCCAACACGTGTGGCTGCTTCCTTCACATCGACTTTTTGGCAAAACTCTGGCTGTGAGAGAGACAACCGTCCTGGGGTTTGGTACTTTCATTTCTTTCTGCCAGGTGAACAGAAGTCATGTGGCAACAAACTGGGAGGTGTTTGCATATCGTTATGTTAATGAGATCTCCATGTTGGAAAAAAGCAAAAACAACAAAATCAAAAAGAAACCAAAGAGGCCTGAAGATGCTAACGCCTTCAGGACATGGATACAGACAAAGCAAGCTGCTGAGTGAAGCGGCGGTGTTCAGGGGGGGTCAGGTGCTTCGGACGGGATGGCACGGCGGTTGGCTCGGCTCGGCTCGGCTCGCCGCGATGACATCACAGCGGCTTGCCCTCCAGAGACACCACCACGTTCCCGCCCAGCTTCTCCGCCAGCGTGGTGCGGTCCTGGATGTCATCCAGCCCGTTCACCTGCCACTCATGTTTGATACCTGAGGAGACACGCCTGAGGTCACTGAGGGGTCAGGGAGACACACACCTGATCAAACCACCGATCACAACGGAGAACAAACAGAACCTGACATACGTTCAAGGTGTGTCAGACAGGTGACTTCCTGTGTTGTTCATTAACAGCTGATGTGAACCAGCCACAACAGTTCGGGTGCTTTCAGCCCGGCTGCCTGCGAC
The DNA here is from genome assembly GCA_036023855.1 of Gadopsis marmoratus. Lineage (NCBI taxonomy): Eukaryota > Metazoa > Chordata > Actinopteri > Centrarchiformes > Percichthyidae > Gadopsis > Gadopsis marmoratus. The sequence continues at coordinate 2,664 of JAVQJF010024853.1, read as the reverse complement.
CTTCCTGGTCAAATCAGCTCCTGTATCGTTTCCCTCTGTAGTTGCCATGGTTACACGCCGTGCACGTTCACAACTCCATCTAAGTTTACTTTCACAACATCAACAGCGATGGAAGCGACAGCTCACTGTGTGAAAGCACCTTCACTGATATGTAATGATCTATAATCTGTATTGATCAGTGGCTGACAGAGAGAACATTACTGCGGTGACCTCTGACCCCAGAAGGTCACATGACTCACCTGTAAACTTCTTTTTGATGGCATCTTTAGAGCTGGCGTAGATCATCTTACTCTTCAGTGGAGCGTTCTCTGGAGCCCTGAGGACAGTCAGAACACGGAGAACAGTCAGAACATGGGAAAACAGAACAGTCCGAAGTCGGGAGGCAACTGGTTTCTTGGATAGGAGAAGCCACTTCGGACCCCCAAGCCTGAGTCTGAAAACTTCTTTCATAGACTGCTTCCTGATCAGTACTGTACCAGAAGATGAAGACGAGGTCTTCCTTCTTGGACTCCTTAGTTTCGTAGGTGGCGTCATACAGGCCGTATCTGCAGTCGTTGAGGGGGAGGAGCTTAACAAAACAGGCATAGGGGTCGTCCACCGTCTCCCCAATGTCCCCCACCAGGATCTGCTTCCCCTCCTCCACGATGATCTTCTTCCTGTCCTCGCTCAGACAGAACAGCACCGCCTTCTTCCTCTTCTTCACCTCGTCCTGGGTCGAAGACTTCCTCACCTTCATATCGTTGAACACTCTGATGACCTCATCGTTCACTGTCACACCTGACGCCTGCAGAGGACAGGTGCGACTGGTTACATAACGACACATTGGCACATGAATAAGAGCTGATCGATCAGTCGATTAATCCATATGCAGAAAATAAACCAACATCTATTCTGATTAATCCTGAGCAGATGATGTCACATGTTTGAGGCCTCTGTTGGAGCTTTTACACTGTAAAACATGATGCCCAGTATGTTTCGTGGTCACAATTAGAAAAACTGTTGTTTAGCTCTTCATTTTGTAAAACGTGACTCTCGGTTGATCAATAATTATTGTGTATTTTGAAACCCTCAAGATAGACCCGGGTATCAGTAGGGCTGCATCAGCTGACTACAGCTGAACTCCACTCGGGTCTTCGTTATTGGTCCATCTGCACATTATTTTGCCCATTGACTATCGATGACGTTTCAACCAACAGACCAAAACAGTTTATTAATGAAGATCATTTAGAACATATGATATGACCACTAATTCTGTTATCAGAGCCGACGACCTGGATCAGAAACGTTTATTTAATAATGAATGAAATGTGAGACGATCTGCACCTTTAAATTCACCAAACTACAAACGGATTGATCCACAAAACATCAGCAGATCAATTAATGAAATAAGAATCAGCTGACGAGGTTTGTTTGGTCCATATATTTACTGATTCATTCAGTAATCATGTGATCTTATTAACCCAAGACTGGTCAGTCAGACAGACAGACGGTCAGTCAGTCAGACAGACAGTAAGACAGTCAGTCAGACAGACAGACAGTAAGACAGTCAGTCAGACAGACTGTCAGACAGCCAGACAGCCAGACAGACAGCCAGACAGACAGTCAGACAGACAGTCAGTCAGTCAGTCAGACAGACAGTCAGACAGTCAGTCAGTCAGACAGTCAGTCAGACTGTCAGACAGACAGTCAGACAGACTGTCAGTCAGACAGACAGTCAGACAGACAGTCAGTCAGACAGACAGTCAGTCAGTCAGACAGACAGACAGACAGACACACAGACAGACAGTCAGACAGTCAGACATTCAGACAGACAGTCAGACAGACAGTCAGTCAGTCAGACAGACAGACACACAGACAGACAGACAGTCAGACAGTCAGACAGTCAGACATTCAGACAGACAGTCAGACAGACAGACAGTCAGTCAGACAGACAGACACACAGACAGTCAGACAGACAGACAGTCAGACAGTCAGACAGTCAGTCAGTCAGACAGACAGACACACAGACAGTCAGACAGACAGACAGACAGACAGACAGACAGACAGACAGACAGTCAGACAGTCAGACAGACAGACAGACAGACAGACAGTCAGACATTCAGACAGACAGTCAGACAGACAGTCAGTCAGTCAGTCAGTCAGACAGACAGACAGACAGACAGACAGACAGACAGACAGACATTCAGACAGACAGACAGTCAGACAGACAGACAGACATTCAGACAGACAGACAGTCAGTCAGACAGACAGTCAGTCAGACAGACAGACAGACAGACAGACAGACAGACAGTCAGACAGTCAGACAGACAGACAGACATTCAGACAGACAGACATTCAGACAGACAGACAGTCAGTCAGACAGACAGTCAGTCAGACAGACAGACAGTCAGTCAGACAGACAGACAGACAGACAGACATTCAGACAGACAGACAGACAGTCAGACAGTCAGTCAGACAGACAGTCAGTCAGACAGTCAGTCAGACAGACAGACAGTCAGTCAGACAGACAGACAGACAGTCAGTCAGACAGTCAGTCAGACAGACAGACAGTCAGTCAGACAGACAGACAGACAGACAGACAGACAGACATTCAGACAGACAGACAGTCAGACAGACAGACAGACAGACAGACAGACAGACAGTCAGACAGTCAGTCAGACAGAC
>JAVQJF010024834.1:0-14023 GCA_036023855.1 Gadopsis marmoratus | reverse complement strand
GCATTAGAATCAAGGATGGGGGGGGGGGGGGGGAAACAGCAGACAGCGGAAAAAGGAAAAATCAATTGGTCGAGAGCTTTGCTAAAAAGGGGGTGGGTAGGTGGTGGTAGAGAGGGGGGATAGGCCTGTCAAGCTGGGCGAATGATAAAGCATGTTTTTTGTGCTTCAAAGGCGAAGCAGAAAAAGCACTGTAAAGTTACTTTCTCGGTGTCATCTAATGTCAAATTAATTTGAGTGTCATGCGAGCCAGATACTGTATAATGTACAGAACTCTAAGGTGAACATGGGCCATTTGAACTCTTCCAAGTATTAATTTACCATCTCCAAGTGTCTCTGTAAGGTGCAATCAGTATTTGCACCAAAGTTAGTGCTGCGTTACAACTTTCGACGCTGAGAATTAAAGCTTTTGACCGGCTCCGTGTGGGTGCTGGAGCTGCTCCCCACTTCTAGCTCATGAGAAAATGCTCTCCTCAACCGTTTTTACCCCAAGCGCAATAATAGTAATACACTGTAAGCTTTAAAGCGTTAAATTCCTTACAACTTCCCTCAAAAAATACAATACGATACACATCTTTAATGTTGTAGTGTTGTTGTCCTATCTTAATGAAATTCACATTTAAAAGGTATGTTTAACCAAAACCGAGACCCCGTGTTCTGTCAAAATGGACAAAATGTATAAAAATGACAAGACCAGACCAGAAATAGTGCATCTACTTATATATCAGACAATGGCTTAATGACAGGCCCTCGATGGCCACATACAGAATGAAACGTCATAGAAACAGCTGAGGAACTAAACTATTTCTACCACACGCTGAATTTCTACACACTAGATCTGAACATGTACTCCATTTAGCTGACATCTTACTTCAACTCTAATGCAGTGATGGCATTTATGTCCTATATCCAACCATTTTCAGTCAACACAAGAGCGACTGAGTGTCCATGTTCCATAGTTACTGCCCACCTGTCCAAACCTCACCCACGACATGAATCTCTTTCTCCCTGTCTAGCCCCGTCACTCACTCTTCTTATTTTGATAGGGGATCCATTTGGTTTAAATTGACTCATTTTGTCAGTGGGAATCGGAGCAGGGAAACTGAAGAGGGAGAAATGGGCAAGGCTGCTGCTGCTTTGATCCCTCCGACAGGCAGCGTGAAAAGTGCATTTCATAAAGGATGTTCGCCTGTGATGAGCCTGCCAGAGTGACAAATTGGGCCCCTGGTGCTTTAAATAATACACTGTGTATGGCTCCAGCCATGGTGCTGTACCTCTATATTGCTAAACTGCCCCGTTAAGCAGGGTGTGTGTTGTGGGTTGAAAGAGGGGCTACGGTTAGTGACTCGAATCCAGGGATGGTTTCACTTCTAGTCGTCTCCCTTTCTTACTCATCTGTGTGATACGCGCAAGTGTTCACATGAAACTCGCTTTCCAGTCTCCACTTGCATTAAAAATCTGGATTTGGAAGCTTCAAGGCGACTTTTGAGTGATGACTGAGAAGAGCCTCGTTTTCTCCATGCGGCGTTTGTTGCTGGAAACAGACTCATGCGCTGATGAGTGTTTAAGATGTGGTGTGTTGCCATCGCTGACACCCCTTCAGCTGGTGAAGCAGGGCAAGGAGGGAAAGGTAGAGCAAGTGTTCAGCTGGGCTTTTTGCTTCTTCGCGCTGCACAATTTGACCCAACATGCAAAACCTCTTAGGGATCGGGAGAGGACATGGGAAGTGCACACACAGCTTGCATTCATACATACAGATGGGTAACATAGAAAAATATGTATATGTAAATATATGTATATTAATAAGGTTACCAAGCAAACCATGTGCAAACAGAGATCAGTGAAATCAGTGACGATAGGTGTCACTAGGTCTTATCCATCAGAAATTCTCTTTGAGAGCCTCTTCATTTTACAAATGTTCAGCTGCAGATGGTCCCTGCTTGCACCACCCAGCAGATCTCCCTCACCAGACTCACAGACACCGCCTCCTCCTCCCTCTCTCACGGATGCCTCCCATAATGGAGGAATCATCAGAGAGAATCTGGAGGTGGCGTGACCCACAGTTGAGTCTCAAGTCAACGATAGGCGGAGAGTAAGGCGGCGAGTAAGGGAGGTGACAGCACAGTGCCGCTCTGCAGCAGCAAATCCAATATGCTGCACTGGGAGGGAACAAACTGTGGCCTATCTGTGAGAAAGTCTATAATCCAGGACACCTTGGTGATATCAGGCTGTATATTGCTGTAGGTTCTGCACAGGCAAGAATGGAGCTGGATCGTGTTGAAGGCACACAAGAAATCAAAGATCGCGATTCTCACACGCTCCCAAGCCTCTCCTAGCAGGGAACAAGCCCAAAATATGATGACATTTTGTTATTTTACGCAGTATATCTGGACATGTTTTTGTTCTCATGACTAGTATGCAAATTGAGCTGACCAAGGCACCTTCACCGGATGTCTGCTATGTAGGATGAGGCCTTCATGCTGTCACAGAAGCCTTTGCTTCCATTTTTTGAACGATCAAACGCCGTCGGAGGTTTTACACAGCAGAGGCACCCTGGTCAGACTCGAGGATACATTAAAGAGGTGCTGGAGAACCTATTTGCTGACTGGCACATCCTTTTAGCACTTGCATCAAGGGGATGCACTGTGCACAGCCATTTGATGCAGTTTGTTTTTAACCTTCCCACTGGGTTTTCTGTCTGTTCTTAAGGGATAATTCTCCGAAACCCGTCTGGTGGCTTGTTTGGTTAGCATGGACTTCACACTGAAATGCTGTGTCTAGGAGAGTTGTCACTTCTCAATTTCGTATTAAGCTAGTGAGATAAAACTCATCATGACAGAAAGGAAAGATGACCAAGACTACAGACAAAAGACCAAAGTAAATGGTTGCAGCCAGCTTTGTAATCTTCAATCCACAGTCCAACGTCATTATTGTTACATGTTTGGACCCATGTTGTAAAGATTTGTAATGTGCACAACATTCAAAACTGCCACGCAATTTAAATTGAAAACTCAAAGACACTGTACATAAAACAAAACAAACAATCAACAGGACTTTATCAGCTCAGTTTCCCGCAGGGTTTAGAGGTGGAACACGAGAGTCCATCGTGGTTTGTGAGCCTGCTGCAGCACAGAAAACGAATCCCTCTGGAAAACACAGGCCCCCCCGGATAATTTGCCTTTACTGCCCTGGAGTGGAGCTCAGCGTGCCTGTTTATGAACGTACCCGCTCTGAAAAACCGAAAGCCTCTCCCTTGAGGTCAGCATAATTACCCCCCACCGCATTTTCACCACTAGCTTTCCATTAAGGTCGTGACTCACCAGGCCCAGCGCGCTCTGGCCTAGAATGTGCTAGCAGCTGAGAGCTAATTGCTACACTCAGGATGACAAGCATGGTAGATAGTGGGTGTTACTTGGCTGACTCACAAGCTAACTAGCTAGCCCGCCACTGCTAAGTGGAACCTTCGTTTTAGACATCAGGTGCCGAGAGAGTACATTTCAGACTGAGCCTGAGCCGAGCTGGAATTACTTTCTTTTATTTTGTTACGTTTCCTTTCACTGACAAATACAAAACAGAAACGGCTTAATGCATGAACCACACCATTATCTGTGATATGGAGGTCACACCATGAAATTCTGATGCAAATGTGCTGCTAGTGTGAGAGAGACTTTGTCTTTGCCATGTGGTGTAATACTTCATATTTCATGTGCTGCTTAGGGCTGAACATGTGCTGAACTCGAACCGCGTTCTGTGCAGTCACTATTCATTTGAACTGTATCAGATAAAAAGTCTCTAACCCTCAGACCCTCTTTCCCCATGTAGACCTACAGTTTGCCTAACGATGATTTAGATGTTTTCTCTTAGTACAATCGGTAAAAAGCACAAATCACAGCCTTTCTTTCACTCTTTTTTTTTTTTTTAGGGGAGGATTTAATCGAAATGGTATTTTGACAAATAACATTTAATGGTGTAAAACTGACTATTGTGCGAGTGTGCCTGGGAGTGTGCGATAAGAGTAACAGTGGAGAGGAAGCAATGACACTTATTTTTCTAAAGACTGGAGAGAGAGAGAGAGAGAGAGAGAGAGAGAGAGAGAGAGAGGGAGTGTGTGTGTGTGTGTGTGTGAGCGAGAGAAGAAGAATTTAGAGGAATAATAAACAATAAAAAAAAAACACACACACACACACACTCTTTAACTGATTCAACCGCTCGCTCACACACTCACAGTAGCTCAGTAAGCCCTACCATTTTCTACACACCCACCACCCCTTCATCCGTATTCTGTGTTTGTCTTATCAAATAATGCTGTGTGCTTTTCTTCTCGTCTGTGGCTGGGAATGCCGAGCATCCACACACACACACTGCATGGTTAATGTATGGCTCGCTACAGCCACACGGTGTCTGTGTGGTGTGACAACGGGCTGAGACTGTCATATTGTTTTATCGGGTTGCTAGCAAGTGTTGCATGTGTGCGCCATAGCAGAGCGGCTAATGCTAATCCTTACAGGTCTCCCAGAGCATTCTGTATAAGCTCAGAGTGCCATGCCGAAGAAAACAGACAGCGTGTTATTTTATACTGTAATTTGGGTGTTTTTTCCGGGCGTAAACTGCGTTACACACAAAGACGCGAGTTGCTGTAACTAGTAAAAGGTCATTATAAATCTGACGCTTCGAGGATAATGTATAACCTTATGAGAAAATCCCTTTTTGGTGGATTTCAGAGCATATTTAAGAGGTGTTTGTGAGTTAGGTGTTGCTTCTGTAGTCGTGTGTGTGTGTGGCAGGAAGCCAGCTGCCATCATTCCTATTAGCAGCGTGGATGAGTCACTCTGCCTCCCTCCGTCTCCACATCATCCTGTTGTTGTTGCCGCTTATAGATGAGGTCGGGGGTCACAAGTGCTCTGAGGACGCTGGTCTGCCGTGTCTGCATTTGCGTGTGCATAGAGAGAGAGAGAGAGAGAGAGAGAGGGAGCGAGAGGAAGGGCAATAATGCTTCCGGGTAAACGCGACGAGAAGCTCGAGGACGAATGAGGGAGCGCGACGTGCTGGGACACTTTACTGATGGGCAGAGCGGAGGTGGAGACCCAGAGACAGGGGACGCGTGCAGAGGCGAGGGGAGAGTGCACGCCGCGTTGGATAATTGGCCGAGAGATCACCAGAATGAAATTATGCTAGTTAATCTCTCCTCGATTAATTGCCTCGGGAGCAGGCCGCAGTACATTCATAACTCCAGAAGGAGTATTGACCCCTGCCGGAAGAGAAAAGCAGCCATATCATACCCACAGTGTTGTTGCGATTCTAGACAGCATGTAGCCAGGCAGCGGCTAAAAAGAGGAGGAATGACAAAGGGAGCGACGTGGTCATCTACCTACACAACGACGCGCTCCAAGGACTGGATGGCCTCGTGCGTGTTTTTTTTTTCCCCGCCGAGCCTTTGCTCCACACAGGGGCCGGGCATCCCGGAAAGCGAGGCAAAAGGAGCAGACAGCTCATTACAAAACTCGATCAGGGGCTCTCTGTAGCTGTTCCCTCACATACTCCCTCAGCCTCTCCTCTCCGTTTTTCTTTGCACCTGTCCGGCACCTCTCGAGGCATGGCCGGCGTTCCAGGTTGTTCCCTCAGTTGCCCTTGCCAGGCAGTAAATACTTCAAGAAGCTCAGGAAGGCAGAGAATAGATTACACCTTGCTGCCACGTCGCAGCCGCATCCCCCCAGCTGGCCTACGAGCTGCGCTGCCAAAGCGAAAAGGGTAACGTGGGAAGGCGCTGGTGTTGAAAAAGGGAGTGATGCTGGAGAAGGGCAAATGTGGCTCATGCAGCCTCATGAACAGGGTGTGATTTGTAGAAACGCATCAAGGATAAACAGTCATTCCTTATGTATGGTACGGTAATTAAGGGAGACGGAACATGTGCCATTTTCTGCACCGTCGACCAAATTGGCCTCCCGCTTACAAGCTCTTAACTGGACCAACAGGGGTTAATGCTCGAGGTTTGGATTTGACGTTCTGTGCCACTGGGAAAAAAAAAGAAAAGCCCCACTTGCTGACGTTAATGCCATCAATTACAGCCGTTGCTAGCGGTGCACGCCATGACTTGCGTTTTCAAAAAGGTCATCGCTCCCCAGGACTCCCCTTTTGTTCCCATTCTCCCCTGAGCCACTGCGCATCTTTCTCCCGTCCATCCCGCCTTAATTGTCTGGCAAACATCTCAGCGAGCGAAAGACAAATATCGCTTTTTCCTGTGGATATTGTTCTGTCTGAACTCGCCGCCGCGGCGTTAATAATTTAGCGCCTATTCTTCTTCCTGCCGCCCCTTTCTCCCAGGAACACTTCCCCCCCCCTCACCTTATTTTCTCCTCTCAGGCCGCTCTCTCTCCTCCTTTCTTTGCCTTTCCATTTCCTTCCTCTCGCTGCCCACAGCCACCTTTAGCTGCGTGTGCGTGCATTCAGCAAGCGTCTGCCTGTCTTTGATGATGCTGAGGACCTCTCGGCTGCGAGGCGATGCCACAGGGGCCCCCCTGCAAAGTGCGGCAGCCAAACACGGGGAGACTCGCTCTCGTGCCGTAATTAGTCGGCAAGCTTCACCTAATTCAGTGGGACCTTGTTAGAGGCGAGAACGAGCAGAAGGGGAGAAACAAGAAAGGCAGCTGCAGAGCAACTGCCAGCTCGCTCTGGTGTTGTCTTTTTCGGTTTGAGATTCATTCCCATCTCTGTCTCTTTTTGTTGTCTGTCTGCTCGCATCACATTTCATTTGTCCCGTTTTCCTTTCTCCTCTACCATTTTGCCACGAAGGCCCGACTATTTCCAACAGCTGGTTTTCCAGGATAAATATTTCATTTTCCCTCCCTCAGCCGCGCAGAGTAATCTGTATGACACCCGGCAGTGTACACTGTCATCTTCACGCTGATTGCTCTGCCGTGCGAAATAGATCTGTCCGTACAGGGAGGCCTTTGATGAGGGGCGCGAGGCAATCACAAGCTTATTTCCAAGCTAGACTCACTGTTCTCACACAGGCGCCCTCTCGCGCCTTTTGTGCCTGAGCCATGAAAACCTTCTTCTCCCCTCTTTCTTGATTGAGAAGATGTCCCATGTTTTATCTTCAAATTGAAATGAAAATGGCATTAGGTTAAAGTGTTTCTTCTTCATTTTTTTTTTTTTTTTTTCCTTGCAAAGTTTTCTTAATGTAGAGAATGTGATGGGAGCATATTAGATTGAGTTACTGGAGAGGTGAGCGGCGCCGGGTATCTGCCTGCACACAAGACTTCATTGTTAGAGAGATAATTTGAAACCTTAAACAGGCTAAATCAATTGGATTGGTAAGTTAATGTGAGCACGTGTGAGAGCACGTGGTGCGACCGGCGAGCGCACGGATTCCTTTACAGTGCTTCTGTTATCGTCACGCTTTCTCCTCCTGCCATCCTCTTCTGTCTTTTTGTCCTCTCCTCCTCTCTTGTCCTCAATTCTTTCTCCTCCCGTCTCCCCTCCTCTCCACTGCTCTCTTTGGCAGTGTGTTTGGCCTGTGACGGCCCAGAGGCAGCCATGCTGTCTTCTCCGCTCAATCTGCTGCTTCCCTTCTCCCAGGCCCTGACCCTGCTATACTCAGCACATACACTCCCCCCCCCTCTTCTCGCTCTCTCCTTTATTCTCTTTCTATCTATCTATCCCTCCCTCTCTTCATCATCCCTGTCTTCATCCACTCCCACGTGCCCTCCTCCTCCGTTTCTGCTCTGACCCCTGTCTGCTGTCCAGCCAGCTGCAATGTCTGTCAAAGACACAGCGTAGAGACACTCGCGCACAAAACTGTACGCCGGCGCGTCACCTCTGCTTTGTCCTCTTTCCCTAACGTCCTTCCATCTCTCCCTCCTTCCAACTTCCTCCCAACGCCTCAGCTCTTTCAGTTGAATCTGCCGGCGTCAAAAAAACAAAACAACAACAGAGTTTGAGTCTCAGTTGCGGTGGCTCATAGCAAAATATAGAGAGAGGAAGGCGACGGTGCGGGGGACGACGCAGCTCAGAAGGGCAAAGCGCTGGTGACGTAGATGAATGTGGACTGGCAAGTGGACTTTGCTGACATGCTACAGCGAAAACACAGTGTACAGTACGATGACACAAACAAACACTCAAAACAGTAATTGCCCAGAAATGCCCACGCAACAGACATTAGCGTACACATGGCCAGGAGCGATGACAGTCTAACCCCGCGTTTCTTCCTACCGCTGCAACATGTCGACGGGTGCTGGAGACACTGCGTCAAATTGCTACTGTACCCCGGCAGTGGGGGTTCTTTGAAACATCCCACAGTGTAAGCCAGGCAGCTGATAGGGTGGCTGACTACAGCCAGCTAAGAAAAGCCACAGCTCAACCAGCACAGCCGCTGGCCCACTTTCAGCCTGCGTTCCTGCACAAATGAAGGAAGCCTCCACTATAGACACAGCATGAGGCACAAATATCTCGGAGCGCCGCTTTACAGTGGCGTCTCACTAGGTAATCGTCACTTCAGCAGGGTGCAACTTTTGTCCGTATGGAATTACATCGCAGGGAACGCTGCGGCTCTTCCATTCTGCCCTGATCCACCTCGCCTTCTCTTCTTTGTAAATGTGAAAAGTGGGCTAATGGCTTGCGTCGAGGGCCATTATGTGCAGACGAGCCCTCCTCTCACCCAGCGACGGAGATAGCGGGCCCTGGCTGTCGCACCCAGGCCGTGTCACTGTTTTCTGGCTCTGGATCCCCAAATAACAAGCCCCGGGGACATAACCTGGGATGGAGGGCACCCATGTTCAACTCTCAGGGAGGCTTTTTAACAAAGCAGAGTGACCCACTTGTGTTGTGTTACGTTGTGGTTGATAGCATGGGGGTTTGTGAATATGTAACAAAAGCCTTCTACAGTGCTGCGTGTGCTCCGAGGGCTTTTCTTTGAAGATATTTTTCGACGTCCTGATTTCTGAATTGGGCCTTGAAAGGGCTTATGGATATGTTTGGAAGCAATGTTGCGTGCCTTCTCCATAGAAACAATTACAATGGATTATTCTCCAGCCATACTTGTAATGCATTCGCCTTCATTCTGCCGACTCACAATCGTGGATACAGTAAAGACTCAAACAAGCCAGCAAGGAAAGGGAAGGAAATGGGGAAAATAATAAAGATGGCTGGATGTATGGATTAAAATTAATTAGCATTACCTAAACCATCAGCTGAAAGAACCAGTCCTGAATCTGAACTCTAGCGTACGTTTTTGTCCAGAGCTACAGGACAGATGGATTTAAGTGGTTTTAAAGCACTCATATTGATGGCCCAACCTCAGGGGGAGGAGACAGTTTTGGAGAAGGAAAGAGAGAACAAAAAAAAAAACCAGAGCATTTTTGCTTTGATATAGCAGCCCAGTCCATTAGCTCAGTGGGAAACGTCTTCATTTTCAGCGAGCCTGCAGAGTCAATGGACCATGGCTAGGAAATAATCAGCCTCCTTTCAGTGCGCACAACACACAGTGCGCCTACCTCGGCAGCAGCTCGCCGTGCAGGGCAGGTTGGCTGCTTACCCACGAGATCTGCAGGAAGCAAGAGGTCCTCCCTGCTGATTTTTCTCACTAGTTCGCCTGAATGCGACTGGGGCGAGGAGGCAATTGGATGAGCATTCAGGAGCGGGGCGCAGAGGCCTCGCGAGGGCCGCTGTGCATTGTGGGCAGCCTGATGGCTCAATCGTAGGTGTAAATGAGCAAGACAATCAGTACCTGGTATCCGGTTGCCTCTTTGACGGCTGTATTTGTTGAGCTGAGACAGAGGGAAAGGAGGGAGAGGGGGACAAAGACGTCTCTTCTTTCACGCCACGATCCACAGCCACCGTTATCACTTTCACCGCATCAGCTGGCATGTTAACTATTTGTGATTGCCATCGCATCTCTTTATTTTGTTTTATTTCCTCGCACTTCGTCTCATTTATTTAGATCTTTACGTGTCATTAAACAGAACTGCTCAGTCATTTGGGCTTCCTAATGGCAAAAAGTTATTTGATTTTTCTATCAAGTGGCAGTTGCTCCCCTGAGGCATTGGCTATATATTGACTGGCAGTCATTAGTTGATGCTTTGCAAAAGGTAATTTGTGACCTGAAAATGGATTTTAATAGGTATTTAGTAGAAATAAGATTTCTGGCAGCACAGGAATGGCACTCTTGGAGTAATATTGAATGTTCTGCTGAAGGGCATTCGTAGCGAAACGAGTGATTAATTTGTTGAAAACTCAAATCAGAAGACTCGCATTCTGTTTTCCCTATCTCCTCTGTCTTTGCCGTCCTCGTCTCGCCTGCATCATGTCCTCAGTCATGTGTCTGCTCTGCATAACACTGTTTCTGTGCCGTTGTGTCTTTCAGTTACAGCTGCAATGCTGCTCAAGGGTTCTCATACAGTATAAATAAATACATATATATATCTTTTTTTATGGCATAAGTGCAAAACATAAAGAGTGATTTCTGTTCTATTTTTTTTTTCTTTTACAGGAGAAAAAGAGCATTAAAAGTAAGCCATGGTCCAAACTCTTGTTTTTCTTTTTTACTATGGGCAAAGGCATGCTTGGCTTGGTTTGCACTCACCCTCGCTTTTGCTTGATTTTGGTTCTCCATACTTCGCATCAGGTCATGAATAAATTACATCTAACATAGCATCTTTATAACATTGGCACTCTTATTAACTCTGGCACTGTGCAATGTCTAAGCATCCGGTCAGGGCTTTGGAGTAGACTCCTTCCTCGCCTCCTTATAGTCTTTGTCTGACACTGAGCCAGCTACTCAGCCTTGGTTTGCTGTATTTGTAATCATTATATTTCACATATTGCACTGGAACAAAACTCTTGCACTCTCTGACAGTAGTCATTGACAGGATGGAAGTCTGTCAAACCTGTTGTCCTTGCCTGGCACTGTAAGCACATAATTTGCTTTCCACAATAATACAGTAGGCATAGTTAATCTGAGGCCAGCACCCACATAGGTAATTGGTTAAGACCCCTATTAGTGGATCCAAGAGGATATCAGGGCGCTTTAGCCACACTAAGCTATTAAGCTACTTAGATCAGGATGTGATTGCCGCCTGTCAATCATCAGATAAGAAAACAGGGTGTTGTTGGTGCACCCGTCTCACAAAGATACTGACCCACACACGTTACAGACGCACACATCTTAAATTTTACATCAGGGCAAACTGAAAAACACAAGCTGACCTCCTACTACTACTCTCTCCATCGCTGCCCCCTCTCTTCCGTTCCCCTCTCAGCACAAACACGTTTTGAAGCATGACATTATTTCAACTATGATTCACGCCACTGTTTTTTAGTTTGAGGCTGTTGTCGTAGCCAGTGGAGTCTTCCTTTCATTGTTGTTTTCTGTTAACGTTTCTGTCATGTGGTTCTGCATGAAAACATGCAATTTTTATCCGTACAAGCTTAATTCTGTTCACTGGTGATAAAATTCAGAACCGACATTAGCAGTGGCAATAGGTGCCTGGAAACCACTGTGACCAGTTTGTATTGTTTTTCACCTTCTCCATTAACATTCAGATGCGTTGATGACCCACAGTAGTGCGAAAATACAGGTTCACGCATCTAATGAAGGAATTCATAATAGCCAAATCATGTGACACATACCACACCAAACACTCAGTGCTAGGAAATTTAGTCAAAAGTGTTAGTTTAACATTAAATATCCCACTTTAGTGAAACAAACAGCATCATTTACTTTTGCTTTTTTCCTTCTGCTTCCTCTAGACGCCCGGCCTTTGCCTGACGTAGCCATGACTGGCAAGTGCACCCGTGAATGCGACGAGTACGGCCACTCGGACTCCTGCTGGATGCCTGTGCGTACGTCGCCTGAGCGACGGCCATCCAAGTCAACCACCACCCCCCAACAACCAAAGCTTTCCACCTTCATGAGCGGCAGCGGCAGCGGCAGCAGCAGTGCAGAGCAGCCCGGCAGCCAAGAGACCCTCGCCATGGCCGCAATGGCCAACGGAGACCCCACCGCCGCTCACATGATGGGCGACCGCAATCGCAACCTGCTCAACAAGAAGATGGCTTCCTCCTCCTCCTCCTACGAGGCCTTCGGCTCGCCTTCTTACGGCTCGCCAGGAGGCGGGGAGGAGGTGCTGGGCCACCCCACCGAGGAGATCCCTCTGGCACCTACTGGGGAGTACAAGCCCACGTCCTGTGGTACTCTGACGCGTCGGGAGGTGTACCTGTGAGCTGGGAGGGTTAGACACACCTGCTGTGCCACAACATATGGCATTAAACACTAAGCATAGATGCTTACCCACCACCGTTACAGCTCTAGAAGCTTTTAGCCACCCTTGTTCCACGCAAGGTAGGACTAAGTTTTCTCCAAAGACAGCTCCTTAATGAAAAATCTAAGTGGATATATAAACATAGTACCATTTTTAAAATGTTAATTCCGGCCATGACCTGGAAGAAAGGAGGAGGAGGAGGAGGAAGAACTGTTGAGGGAATTGATGGGACTTGGGATGAGGCTGTTCTACTGGCGAGTCGGGCTCTTGGGACATGATCTGCTGCCTGACAGTCAATCTGTACAATAATCAACTCATTTTACATATACAGTACATGCATGCATTACCCCCCCCCCATGAAGGCCCCATTCCCTGACGATGAGACTGTACAAAGAAAGAGACCAATTCCAATTTTTCTGTTTATGTTTTTTCTAGAAACAAAGCTGTACATGTGGACTATTTTGACTTCACAATGTGTCTGGTTATGCCTTTTTCTTTTATTTCAGAACAGTGCAACACTGTGGCCATGATGTTTAGTGGCTGCACCAATATATTGGACATTATGGTCTCTTATCATACTGAGGTGTCATTTGACTGTTTGTGATAAAGGTCGCTCAGTAGCAGACCAAATCTTGACTGTATTCATCTTATAAGGACTGAAAGACTAAGCTTTAAACACTCAGCCCAGAAAACAACACTTGTCTCAGTCCTCTCTCGAAATGGAGATTGTCGGACAGAAATAGGAAGCATTGGAATTTGCTGCAACAACACCTTGCTTCAGACTACAACCCCACTGGCGTGAACATATGATGACTGATGCTAACTTGCCAGTGTGTACGCTCTTCACAGGTAAAAAGCCACTCATTGTACATAAACATTGGACCCCAGCATCAACGCCAACTGCTCTCATTCCCTTTTGTCTTGCTACCTTCCCTCAGTTCCTCGTTCTTCATCTTCGAGTGGTGACACCAAACCCTCTTATGAGATGCAAAATCTATCTCGGAGCCATGACCTTTCACCGCATTGGCTGGAAAGGCATGGGTGTACAAGTTCGTGCATATTCGGATCACCTCAGCGGGATGCTACTATTTATATTTTATACTGTTTACTGTTGTAATACCCCGTTTTTCCCAATCACACACGCAGACACACACATACACAGAAGCAGAAAAGCCGATTCATTTAACCGAGGCCAGTGGCGCTGCTGCACCGAGTTAAAATCCTGGGTAAGCACAGTGTGTGGCATGCCGAGATTAAAATTATGGAGGTGCAATTCAAGTTGTATGTGTGTATGGGCCAGATATGCAGTATATATAGTGTATGTGTTTTGGCTATATTTAGTGTATATTGTAGATGTACA
Organism: Gadopsis marmoratus; assembly: GCA_036023855.1. NCBI lineage: Eukaryota > Metazoa > Chordata > Actinopteri > Centrarchiformes > Percichthyidae > Gadopsis > Gadopsis marmoratus. The sequence goes on along the minus strand of JAVQJF010024834.1, from coordinate 409 downwards.
CCGATAATAGGCTTAGGAGGACGTAAACACGGCCAAAGCTGGTCCTAAAACAGCTGCAAAGAAAGCTTTTTACTGTTACTTTTCTTTTGTTGTGTGATAGACTGAGCAATAAATATCATAATGTACACGTGACCAACAAGCATCAACTTCTGTTTCACTTCTTCTCAAGCCATCAAGGTGCCATTAACCCACACGTGGCCGCCCCAGAGTCCCTTTCAGCACTCGTAGATGTTGCTTTCCACAGTACACGGCGATGGCATCTTTGAGCACGAATGTAAGAATCAGCTCAATGGAGATCGATCGATAAGCAACGTCTGTGTACGTGCAGGTACCAACGCGAGTTTGGATTGCACGGCGAGAGAAATGGTGTCAAAGTGAAACCAAAGCTTTGCAAACAGGATAAAACTCC
>JAVQJF010024816.1:0-57938 GCA_036023855.1 Gadopsis marmoratus | reverse complement strand
CAAACTCCCATGAACCCCTCAGCAGCCCTGCTAGGGTAAAGAGCTGGTCCACTGTGCCACGACCAGGACGGAATCCGCATTGTTCCTCCTGGATCCGAGGTTCGACAATCGGCCGGACTATTAATAAAGTTTAGAATTAAAATGGTTGCAATGACGTGGTTAATTTCCTAAAGACTTTTTCCTCTGGTTTAGAATGACTGTCTCCATACTCAGCATTTCTTCCTAAATCCCGTAAAATACTATTTTACTAGTTTTACTGATGACTACATGTTAAAATTTCTGTAAGTCTGAAGCTCAGTGATCATCAGACCATTTGGACTCATTAGAAATTGTGCAGTGGGGCTGAAAAATTATCATATCATTAGTTTTTATATACGGTTGCCTAGTTTTGTGTTTAACTTGATTTTTCTAATAAAGAAAACAACAACCTGATCTCACAAGTCTCACAGGTGGGTAATGAAATTTCCATTATTAAAATTTAGTGGCTCATATTATTCTTTTTACATCCACAGAACAAAGATCCAAAAATGTCCCGTGTGGCGCTGGAGTCGCTCTACAGACTGCTATGGGTCTACATCATCAGGATCAAGTGTGAGAGTAATACTGTCACACAGAGGTCAGTTCCAGGGCCACGTGTGAGTTGGCCCTCACGCTCGCTCGCTCATACACATACACACACACACACAACCCCTTTGCAATCGATGGCTATCAAGTTAAAGTACTTTAAATGTTGCCCTTTGTTATTTAGCACAATTGAACTTAAATACCCCCCCCTTTTCCCTACTAGTCGACTACTCAGCATTGTTTCAGCACTTTTCCCCAAAGGCTCCCGGAGTGTGGTGCCCAGGGACACGCCTCTCAACATCTTTGTCAAGATCATCCAGTTCATAGCTCAGGTAAGCATGAACTGACATACGTGGATGTCACAGCTGAGCTAAACCCACAGATACCTCATGTAGTTGCTGTAGAAGTAAGTAATTGCTGATGTGTTGGTTGTTACAGGAAAGACTGGACTTTGCCATGAAAGAGATTATCTATGACCTCCTGTGTGTGGGCAAGTCTCACAAAACCTTCGCCATCAATCCAGAGGTAAAGTAGAGAAAAGACTTTAAGTTCTGATATTGTTGGAGTGATATTGTGGAGTGGATCTCTCTTCGATTTCTTCTCTCTCATTCTCCCCCCCCCATCCACACTACCAGAGGATGAACATTGGTTTGCGAGCCTTCTTGGTGATTGCTGACAGCCTGCAGCAGAAAGATGGGGAGCCTCCTATGCCTACGACAGGGATCATCATGCCCTCTGGCAACACCCTGCGTGTCAAAAAGATCTTCCTCAACACCACCCTCACTGATGAAGAGGCCAAGGTCATAGGTAGATTGTATTCTTGAAACTTGACTTTTGGAAAAGAAAAATGTCAAGAATGGGAATTTTAGGAACTGTGTAATGACACTACGGCGTGTTTCCAGGCATGTCACTGTACTACCCACAAGTAAGAAAGGCCTTAGATAACATCCTGCGACACCTGGACAAGGAAGTGGGACGCTCCATGAGCATGACCAATGTACAGATGTCCAACAAGGAGCCCGAGGACATGATTACGTATGTAACCACAACCTGGATTCATGCAGTTACTTTTGTGTTACTATCCGTGGCTCCGTGTACTTCTGACCTGTGGCAGATTCTCATAATCTGTTTGTGCTACAGGGGAGAGAGGAAGCCAAAGATTGATCTGTTCCGTACGTGTGTGGCCGCCATCCCAAGACTGATACCAGATGGCATGAGCAGACAAGACCTAATAGAGCTGCTAGCCAAGTAATTCACCCTCCTTTGACCCTACTGCAGACACATCACTACACAATCTACTGTAGCTCAGGTGGCCTCCCATATGTCTTTTAATGTCTTTCTCTCTGTCTGCTCCCTCTCCTTCTCTAGACTGACCATCCACATGGATGAGGAGCTACGTGGCCTTGCCTTCACCACTCTTCAGGCCCTGATGGTGGATTTTCCAGAGTGGAGGGAGGATGTTCTCTCAGGCTTTGTCTACTTCATTGTCCGAGAGGTGACTGATGTCCACCCCACACTGCTGGACAATGCTGTCAAGATGCTACTGCAGCTCATCAGCCAATGGAGGCAGGCAGTGCAGAGTAGCAATAAGAGCCATGATGCACAGGTTGGTTAAAGACGTTTCAGCTGTATTAACCGTATTTGTGTACTTTCTGTGTCTTTATGATTTGTTAAGTGACAAATTTGCATCAACATTTTTTGAGTGATTTTAATTGCATGTTATTTTAAACAGGGCTCAAGCAGCGGCCATTCTCTGTCCCTGGAACGCACGCCTCCGTTAGGTGTGCTGCATGTGGTGGAGGGTTTAGCACTGGTGGTACTTTGTAGCTGCCGCCCTGCCACACGCAGGCTGGCTGTTAACGTCCTCAAGGAGGTCCGTGCACTGCACACTGCACTGGGGATTGGCAAGGTAATTACTTTAGACTCTAGGTGCATTTTGTTGAGACTGACAAATAACAGTCAAATGTGAATGAGTCTGCAGAATCTTTCTTTTTGTTACAAGTACTCTGTTTCCTGACATTTGTTCCATCTCCCTCAAACTTTCAGGGGGATGAGGAATTGGCCATTGATGTAATGGATAGATTAAGTGCGTCAGTGTTGGAGAGCTTCATTCATCTCACTGGAGCTGACCAGGTATAAATGCCTTTTCTTCTTTACAGAATAATAAAACATGATTCTCAGAAACACTGAGACTCAACTCGTCTGCCTCTGTTTTTCTCTGTAGACCAACCTCCTGTACTGTCCCAGTGGGATTGATCTACAGACGCTAGCAGAGTGGAGTTCATCTCCCATAAGTCACCAGTTTGATGTGGTGAGCCCCTCGCACATCTGGGTGTTTGCCCATGTTACACAGGGCCAGGACCCCTGGGTCATCAGCTTATCCAGCTACCTGCGGCAGGAGAACCTGCCCAAACATTGCCCCACTGCCCTCAACTATGCCTGGATGTTTGCCTATACCCGCCTGCAGCTACTGTCTCCACAAGTTGATATCAAGTATGTTTCCTTTAGCCTCTTTGTCTTTGTGTTCTGGCTGTTTGTATATTGATTTTTGTATTTATTTTAGACTGAATTTGAAAGGTACAGGAGACGATCTCTTTGTGACATCATGTTCTAGGACTTCGGACTGAATACTTTCAACCACATAACACTAACTTAATGGGCTTGACACAAGTTAAATAAATGACAAAGTCTGATGCAGCATGCTGCCCCCTTGCGTGGTCCTTAACATAGGCAGGCAGAAGGCAGCTGCCTTGTTCTCCGGGCCCAGAGTTCAGTTTTGTTCAGCCCTTTTGATGTCATGTCATTGATCTCTGACCTTTCCTGTGTGTCCACTTGCAGTAGCCCCATCAATGCCAAGAAAGTGAACAGTCTGAACAGCAGTGACTCCTATGTTGGACTTTGGAGGAACTACCTGATTCTCTGCTGCAGCTCCGCCTCCTCTTCCCCCTCCATGTGTTCCTCATCCTCCACCTCTGGCTCCGTCCGCTGCTCCCCGCCTGAGACGCTGGCGTCCACGCCGGACAGCGGCTACAGTTATGATTCAAAGGTCAGTAGCACCTGCACGGACAATTCTCTACGCACACACATTTACAAGTTATTGACTATGCAAGCAATATATTGCTAATTTCCAGGTTTGGAAGTTGAATAATGTAGTTGTAATATGGTATAGGACTGCAAAATAGTAGCAGCTTACGATTAATATTTGGAAGACTTTATTTCTTTTTACATTTCAGCCATGACATTTCTCTTTCGGTGTCTGATAGATTGTTGGTACTCCGTCCCCCTCCTCCCTGTTCAAACACATTGTTCCAATGATGCGCTCTGAGAGCATGGACATCACTGAGTCTCTTGTGTTGGGTCTTGGCCGGACCAACCCCGTGGCCTTCAGGTACAGTCAACTTGATCCATATTTGTATCTTGTTTGTATGCTTTTGTTTATTTACATGTAACTTTCCTATCAATCAGAGAGTTGATCGAGGAGCTAAATCCCATAATCAAAGAAGCTCTAGAGAGAAGACCTGAAGTAAGTGCAGTTAGTTGATAAATTTGAAATCTTTTGTTCTGTGTTTAAATGAGGTAAAATGCCACACTATTTACTCTGCAGAACATGAAGCGACGCAGGCGTCGTGACATCCTTAGGGTCCAGCTGGTCCGAATATTTGAGCTGCTGGCTGATGCTGGTGTCATCAGTCAGATGTAAGTAAAACGCAATGGACAATATTTGGACAGTATGATTAGGAATGAATTTGCAATTTCATATATCTGGTTTGTAAACATACTCATCTTTTCTTTGTTACTTCTTTCTTTTTACAGAACCAGTGGAGGGTTAGATGGAGAGAGCCACTCTTTGAACAGCACACTGCTTGAGTATGTTGATCTGACCAGGCAGTTGCTTGAGGCTGAAAATGACAAGGACTCTGACACACTGAAGGATATTCGCTGTCACTTCAGTGCACTTGTGGCTAATATCATTCAGAATGTCCCAGGTATATGGCTTAATCACTTATTAATCACGTATTTCAGTCAGTTGAAAAAGATTATTTGCACTGAATGTCTGTTTAATGTTGGAGTAATAAAAAATGAAAGTGTCTTATGTATTAATTCCATTACTTGTTGTCTTCAGTACATCAGAGGAGGACCATCTTCCCCCAGCAGTCACTGAGACACAGCCTGTTCATGCTGTTCAGTCACTGGGCTGGACCCTTCAGCATAATGTTCACTCCCCTGGACCGCTATAGTGACAGAAATATGCAGATCAACCGCCACCAGTACTGTGCACTGAAGGTACACACAATCACATATAAAGATATAAATGCTGATACATGTTACTACTGATAACTAACAACTGTTTTAATGTTCCAGGCCATGTCTGCAGTGTTATGTTGTGGACCTGTAGCTGACAATGTTGGCCTTTCCTCCGATGGCTACCTCTACAAGTGGCTAGACAACATCCTGGACTCTCAGGACAAGAAGGTAAGAGAAATGCTACCAATTCAGCCTTCTTTGATTATCACTAAAATTGTTTTTGGTAGTCTGGCCAGGGCATGTGTAATGACAACATGCTCTCTTTTCGCTGGTATATTCTTTCTTACACGCAAAGGCAACTCTTCCATGTTCTGACCTGTCAGTTTTCGTCAAAGCATATGAAACCTCTAACAAGGTCATGAAATGTATCCCATACCAGTTAATCTGAATGGATGAATGTAATAGACAAGTACATAATTATAATGTCTCTCTTATAACTTTGATTATACATCATGTAAAAATGTTTTACTAGTAGTGATTGGTTTGGTCCGGTTGTACTGTAAGACTTAGTGTCTAAGTTGTGCAGTATAGTTTCACATACCATGACACTAGCACCACACAGTGGTGATCAGAAGTATTGAAAGAGGTCGGCGAGGAACTGTTTCATTTATATAAAGGCAATTTTTCCCTTTGTATCAGTCTTTGCAAGATATTACTCCCTTGTTTGAGTGATTCGTTAAACAAAATGTACGATAATTTTGTGATCCATATTTAGCGTCTGCAAAATGTTTTTGTCAGTGCATAGTCCATATTAGTAGTCCTTATGGCAGGCTTGTGTTTTAAAATACATCACTTTACAGCATATGTTTGTGCCCATGCAAATGTTAACAGTGAATACTAATATTGGATGTTGAGAAAGATGTAGGTTAAAATTAGCAGAATTACGTAGTCTCTGTTGGAAGAAGTGAACCCATGGTTCTAACAGTTTCTGTGTGTTCTCCTCTAGGTTCACCAGCTGGGTTGTGAGGCTGTGATGCTGCTGTTGGAGCTGAATCCTGACCAGAGCAACCTCATGTTTTGGGCCGTGGACCGCTGCTACACAGGCTCTCGTCGTGTGGCTGCCGGTTGCTTCAGGGCCATTGCCAATGTCTTTCACAACAGGTATTACACATTCCCAGCTTCAACGTGACCTAATTTTTGTGTCATTGTCTGTCCATTTGGCGCCAGCGAATTGCGACTCAAATACTGCTTGTGTTTTCTATTTCCTTTTAGGGATTACCAATTTGACACTGTGGTGCTGCTGAATTTGATTCTGTTCAAGGCGGCTGATTCTTCCAGGAACATCTATGAGGTGGCCATGCAGCTGCTACAGGTCAGAATATCCATTTTCTTTTCTTCAAAAAGTTCACTTTACACATCTAACCATAACACTGCTATGTACACTTTTTTCAGTAATTAAATACAGTATGTTGTGATTGTTTGTTTGTGTGAAACTACTAGATCCTGGAACCCAAGCTCTTCCGTTACGCCCACAAATTGGAGATCATGCGAGCAGATGGTATCTTGACCCCTCCGTCACTGCTGCCACACCTCTACTCTGTGTCTTACTACCAGCTGTCAGAGGAGCTTGCAAGGACTTACCCAGAGCTCACTCTGCCCATCTTCTCAGGTTTGCTACATTACATTTTGTTACAGCTGCTGTTGGCGTTCCAGGTTGTAAACGTAAACAGTGAAGCAATGACGTAGCTCTCTGGCCCGTGGAAAAGCAAACCGGTTCTAATAAGGTTTGCTAGTTGAACCTTATGGCTTATTTATTGGTGAGTTGTTGTTACCGATCCAAACGGTGGTTTTCCACTCTGATATAATGACCCCTCTAGACAGAGAGAAGAAAATACTTTATTATATAATGCTTGGAATCCGCTTCAACTAACTACCCTCTTACTGTCCCCACTCCAGAGGTGAGCCAGCGTATCCAGACAGCGCATCCTGGTGGTCGTCAAGTCATGTTGCACTACCTCCTGCCTTGGATGAACAATGTAGAGCTGGTTGATTTCAAACCAACTGCACGACGACCAGAAGATTGCGGCAGTGGTGAGGATGACGAGGATGTTCACGAGCGGGAGATCATGATGGTCAACAGCCGACGATGGCTCCGGGGAGAGGGCTGGGGCTCCCCTCGTGCGACAACCATGGTGCTAAACAACCTCATGTTCATGACCGCTAAGGTGAGACCGCTAATGGACTGTCTGCTCTCTGTCATATTCAGATTTATGTAATGGATAATGTAAGATTTACGATATGCTAACTGAGTTAATTGGTCATGAAATGACTTTATTTTCACAGTATGGGGATGAGTTTGCTTGGTCAGAGATAGAGAATGTATGGACTACATTAGCAGACAGCTGGCCAAAGAACCTCAAAATCATTCTGCACTTCCTCATCAGTATGTCAGGAGTCCACAGTGACCCCAGCCTCTTGCCCTATGTAAGTCGCAGGATGATTACATTATGCACCGCATCTGTTGTTATCCCCATGTGCAGCATCCACCACTTACTCCTCATGTGTCTGACTCCTCAGGTGAAACGAGTCGTGGTTTACTTGGGCAGAGATAAGACTATGCAGCTGCTGGAGGAGTTGATGTGTGAGCTTGAGTTGACTGATCCTGTTAGCTCAGCGGTCACTCACATGGACAACCCCCCCTATTACCGCATCACCTCCAGTTACAAGATCCCCTCAGTCACCTCAGGTTAATGAGCAATGTGCATGTACTAGTTCACAGCTTAGGCCATGTTTCCAGTTCTAAATAATAATGGACTTTATTTGCTAGATGGTCAATGTTTTATGTCTGCTCTATCAGGAACAACCTCCAGCAGCAATACCATGGTGCCAGGAAACGATGGTCATCATGACAGCAAGATCAAAGACTCTAACATGGAGGACAGGTACAAGCTGAAATACAGCACTGTTCTCTTTGTGTCAAACAGAAAATTTAATTTTGAAGAGCAGGACGGATGTACTATGATGCCTTATCCTGGAATACTGTTAAAAATCTGAAATTCTAAGACTCAAATTTCCCATTTGAATGTGTGCTGTAACTCCTCTTGTTGAAAACATTAAAATTAGAATGGCTACTTGATTATTTAATTGCATTAATTCAGAAGAAACATTCAAGTTAATTTTAGAAACATTTTTGAGACACAGCTATGAAGTGAGATACTTTTTAATTGAATAATGTTGCTGATGCAATGGATTAGATTCAAGCTATTGGCCATGGGCAAAAAAAGAAAAAAATTCTAACACTATCCTAAAACAAGTGTGTCTGTTCTGCAGTTACACCCACCTGGATATCTACAGTGGTCTGAACAGTAACCTGAACCGCCAGCACCACCGTCTGGAATCTCGTTACAGCAGCAGCTCTGGAGGCTCCTATGAAGAAGAGAAGAGTAAGAGCAAACTCTTTCCACTACTAAAAGGAAACACAACTGAAATTTTTTTTTTCCACCAACATTTCTGGTTTTTCTTTCTCCAGGTGACTCCATGCCACTTTATGCTAACTGGCGTTTGAAAGTGATGGATCACAACCGGCCAGAGCCTCTCCCCTTCCCTCCTACAGGAGGCTGTTGGTCTCCTCTTGTGGACTACCTGCCAGAGACAAATGCACCTGGTGTACCGCTCCACAGGTATACCATATATCACCTTTATTCTCCCTCTATATAATACTATTGTGTTCTTTGCCAAAGTCAACACATATATTCTGTTTTTCAGATGTAACATTGCAGTCATCCTGCTAACAGACCTCATTGTGGACCATGGGGTTAAAGTGGACTGGAGTGCCTACCTGCACCTCTTGCTACATACAATTTTTATAGGTAACTCACTTCCTAATTGTTAATATTTTGGATGACTGTATCTGCCAGGAAGATAAAGTATTTAGTTTTGACCTCTCAAGTTCTGTGCCCGAATAACCTGATATTTTGTACCAAATAACCAAAATCAAAAGTACATAGAAAAGTACCTAGTTGGTGCTAAGTCACATGATTGAATATCGCTCCCTCTTCTGTGTCTTCTTCCAGGCTTTGATCACCAGCACCCAGAGGTCTACGAGCACTGCAAACGTCTGCTGCTTCACCTGCTCGTCGTCCAGGGAGCAAATAGCAGCGTTCAGTCTGTGGCTATGGTGCTTTTGCGCAACAGAGACTACAATGAAAAGAGGGTCCTGACTGTGAAGCCAGCAGCTCCAGATTTCAACCTCACAGGTCAGTTCTGCTGTGGAGCACAGAATTGGAAGCAAAAAGGACACTAAAGAGTAGGAGAACTATAATTTACCTGAAGGAATTTGAACTGATTTCCTACTCGCTCCATGTAAATGGAGGGAAAGTAACAGGAATATTGCACATACTCATTTGTTGTATTGCCAAAGCAGATCACTGGGTGGCAGCACCGATCAAATTGTTATGAAGGAGTGTTCCTTGAGATGCCTTCAAACACAACATGCAGCTCAGTGTGTACAATGTGTATGTCAATTTGTTCCTATAGGAGTGCAGGAGCTTTTGCCAGATTGTCAGCCATCACCTATGACCGACTCTGGTCTCAGCTCCAGCTCCACTTCATCCAGTATAAGTCTTGGGGTAGGTGGGACTGCTCTGTCCCACCTCTCCCCCACACTCCTCAGTGAGGTAGATGCCACTGCTGAACAGGACGAGAAGGTCAAAGCTCTCATTGAGTTCATCACCTCAAGGTGAGAAGGCCCCGTTTCATTAAAATAAGTATTTCCCAGATAAATACATTTACATTTACCCCAGCCACTACTTTCACTACTTCTATTACTACTACTTGTGTGAATTTCACCTGTTTAATATTTACCAGTTTGACTAGATAAATCAAGATGTTACTCATTCTGTTCAACCATTTGCTTTCACGTGTCCAGCAGTGTCTGAAAGGACCGGGTATTATTTTTTTTTACATTGCATGGGTTTGATTTGGGGTTGGTGTCATATTGACTCCTTTTGCCTGGTGTGGTAACATCAATTGATGTTTTTTGGTGTGGTGTAATTTCATAGCTTAAGGAGTCACATTGCCTTATGTGCATTTTCTCTTCCCTTGTAGAAAGCGGGGCCCGCTCTGGAACCATGAGGATGTGTCGCCCAAGAATCCAAACATAAAGAGTGCTGACCAGCTGAGTGTTTTTGTCAGACATGTAGTGTCTGTCTTCAAACAGTCTCAGACAGGTCTGTATGGTTCATAACTGCCTAATATTACTGATTTCATGTTTGGGATACAGGTATGATGTGGATAGCTTTATCATGTTTACCTGTATGTGCATGTTTATCTCCAGGGTTCCAGCTTGAGGCATTGCTGAGTGACGTAGCCCTACAAACAGCTCTGTCTTGCTCTTCCCGCCACTACGCTGGTCGCTCATTCCAGATTTTCAGGGCACTCAAGCAACCACTGACTCCTGCCTTACTGTCTGACATTCTCTCTCGACTGGTAGAGACTGTAGGAGACCCAGGAGAGGAGGCTCAGGTCAGAACATAAATAAATTACATGGTTTTGCTCTGCATTGGTCTAATAACACAACACCATTGGTCACTGCACTGAAATGTGTAATGTTCTTAATATTCATTTAGCTACGGAAGACTTTTGAACAAATAATGAAAGTTCATACATTTCATTTTTTTCTACATAAATCCCTACAGTATTTCCAACCTGTTGAAAAATGAGTCACTGTTGTATTTAGAGCACAGTTGTTAATTTTTTCTGATATAGGTATGTTTGTTCGTGGGTGCTGCAGTCTAAAACTGCGACATCCATTGTGAAGGTGAAAAACCTACTGTATATCAGATTTGGAAAAAGCCCACACCAGCAGAAAGTACAATTGCTATGTAGATTAAATCATCATTTTCTTTCTGACAGGCTGACCTCTGGTGTTTTTCCTCCTTAGGGCTTTGTCATTGAACTACTCTTGACACTGGAGTCAGGTATTGACACATTAGCAGACACAGTCAAAAACTATGACCTCCTCACTGCCTTAGCACAGTAAGTCCTGCTGATATCCTCTTTATTTCACTATCTTTGACTCATTCTTGCTTTTAATCACATACTACCTGAGTTACGTATTACAAAAGGTATTTACAAAATCATTTATTTCATTTACAGAACCTCTACCCGTGATCCCTTGTTGGGGCCTAAGTTTGCTGCCAACAGGAAAAGCACAGGCCAACTGAACTTGAACAGTGGTCCATTCCATTATGCCCATACTCGCAGCAACTCTCTTCGTGCCAGCCTAATAGGTGAACAAAAAGTTGACAGGCGTAGGAGTAACACCCTAGATATAGCTGACCGACTTGGTGGTAGCCATGGAAACCTGGCACGCACACGGAGCTTATCATCACTAGGTGGGGGAGGGGGTCCAGGAGGGGACGCCATCCCCCCCGTGGACCCTTCGAATCTGATGGCCACTGTGTTCTGGATTGCCGCCTCGTTGCTTGAGTCGGATTATGAGTTTGAGTATCTGCTGGCCCTGCGGCTCCTTAACAAGCTGTTGGGACATCTGCCTCTGGATCGCGCAGACAGCAGAGAACGTCTGGAGAAGGTCCAGGCCAAGCTGAAGTGGTACAGCTTTCCTGGTCTGCTGCAGCTCTTCCTAAAGGGCTTCACCTCTTCTTCTACTCAGGAGCTCACTATCCACCTGCTTAGCAAGCTCATCAGTGTCTCTAGACATACACTGGTAGACCCTTCACAAATGGCAGGTACGTGTGCGTTACTAAGAATATGCCTTGGTTTTGTTTGTTTTTTGGGTATGTTAACCCCAATACCAATGCAGTTCCACCAAAGCTTTTCTTGTTCTTTTCATTGCATTTAATGCTTAGTTAAATGCTAACCTTTCAGTGATGTCAGTAATTTCGTTGGACTTCTAATTACGTGACTCTTTATGTTCACTGTCTTCCTGGAACACGTCTGCAGGTTTTCCTTTGAATATCCTGTGCCTCCTACCACATCTCATCCAGCACTTTGACAGCCCCACTCCTTTCTGTAAGGAGACGGCTGATAGAATAGCCAAGGTGTGCGCAGATGAGAAGTCAGCCACCCTCTCCAACCTGGCCCACATGATGAGCCTGTACAGCACACACAGCTATTCCCGCGACTGCACCAACTGGATCAACGTGGTCTGTCGCTATCTCCACGATGCCTTTGCTGAGATAACCTTGAACCTGGTCACTTACTTGGCTGAGGTACGAAGGTGCAAGTTCAAACCTGTAGCTGTTAAGTCACATATGGTAAGAATAAACAAGTAATGTGTCCGTCTGTGTGTCTCTTAGTTGCTGGAGAAGGGCCTTCCCAGCATGCAGCAGTCCTTGCTGCAGATAATCTACAGCTTGCTGAGTCATATCGACCTTTCAGCAGCCCCTGTCAAACAGTTCAACCTGGAGATCATGAAGATCATTGGCAAATATGTTCAGGTGAGCCTTCACAACACTGGTGTAGATATGATCAAATATTGCAATCAATGATATGCAAGTTGGTCGTTTGATGTTATCAATCATTCTCATTATTTATTTACTCAATTACTTAATTAGTAAATTAAATATGAAAGTACATATGTATTATTATTAATTTGTTACATTACTTATTACATTATTTTCTGCATAAGCAGTATCAGGAATCGAACCTTCAGTCTGCATTTGGTGGGCGAGAACTTTACCCATGCACCACTTGGGTGCAGTTTTCCATATGTTTAATAATTACATGTTTTTGTTGGGCACAGCACTGTGATTTGTATTTGTTTGGCATCTTTTTAACATTAACACAGGCCATACATTGTAAAAAATGGTACAAAATACCAGTGGTGTCAGAGATTGTGTCTATAGCTGCTGTGGGTAGGGGATGGCTTGGCCTTTTGAGGGAAAATATGTCCATTCACATTCATTGTTTCTCCAGAAACACCTACACAAGCTAATATCTCACAATGGAGTCATTATATTTAGGGCTGAGCAGGGAAACCTGCGAGGTCCCTATTGGTCCCGAGGAATTATTCTGTTTGTTGTTTACAGAGCCCACATTGGAAGGAGGCCCAAAACATTCTGAAGTTGGTGGTGTCTCGCTCAGCCAGCCTTGTTGTTCCAGACGATGTGCAGCGCTCTTATAGCACAGAATCTTGTGGTTCTCCAGAAATTGCATTTACACGCATATTCAACAACTCTTCGAAGGAGCTGCCTGGCAAAACTCTGGACTTCCACTTTGACATCTCAGAGGTCCTCCCACTTCAGTTTTTCCCCAGTACACCTATTTCAATATTTTCAGTTTAAGTATATTCTCTGTAGTATTTTATTGCAAAATTGTCATTATTTGACTCTACAGACACCAATCATAGGGCATAAATATGGTGACCAGCGTACTGCAGCAGGCCGAAATGGAAAGCCGCAGGTGATTGCTGTAACCAGGAGTACCTCCTCCACATCATCCGGCTCTAACTCCAATGGTCTGGTACCAGTAAGCTGGAAAAGGCCTCAACTCTCCCAGGTACCCACTCAAACAGAAACACAACAACACCATGTGCTAATTCAAACCAGGCAGCAGTAGTCAGGTTTCCATCAAAAGCAGCACAAATTTTAACCAACTTTTCAGAAAATCTGCAAAAGAAAATGCTAATTTCTTTGTGTTTCCAGCCACAAGTGTTAATGTTAATAATAGGAGTTAGTTCATCGACATAAGCAGTAGATGGTGCTAATTCTCTAGTGCAGAATTGCACTAGAAGAGGGGCACAGCACAATGAGATGACGTGATTTAAAAAAAGTGACGGCTTACCTCAAATGGTGGAAAAGAAATGTAGAAAACAAGATGTAAATATGGCATTTCCATTTGTTTCATGTATTTATTTGAGGAACATTTCTAATATGTACCCAAAATAACTAATACAGCCAGCTAAACTGTTTATATTAACAGCAACTTGACAGGAGACAAATCGGAAAGAAATACTTAGTTTTCTTTTTTACCAGAATATCTGGAGGTCTGTGTCATATATATATAAACACATTGATTTTAATAAATACCTGACAACATCACGGTAACAGTTGCATAGATCAAAATTCTTGCTACGTCCAGCTATAATATCATGAAGCACACATGGTGCTTGGTAATTGGCAGCTTGCAAACGAGTGGGTCAAATGCACCAAATGGTTTAGTAATGATGAATAATTATCTCTGTTTCACACTTAGTCTCACTCTTAGTGTGTCATATGTTGTACAGATAGTAAAACACTCTTATGACACGTTTTCTCATCATGTTTATGTATTCTTGTTACAGAGAAGAACCAGAGAGAGGCTGATGAATGTCCTGTCTTTATGTGGCCCAGAGTCTGGCATTCCCAAAAACCCATCTGTAAGACTCCTCTCCTACTCTAAAGCTTCAGACAAGGTCTCTGTAAATTCCCTGTTAAGAATACTGCTGTTACTATATTACCTTTTTGCCATCGTTGAGTTTGATATTTATTTTTCCTTGAATAGTTTTTCATAGACATACAACAATTGTATTTTACTATTTGATACAAACAGTCTCTTTCCTTCCTTTCTATGCAGGTGGTATTCTCATCCACTGAGGATCTGGACTCCACGGACCAGCAGACCAGTCTTATACCCACAGTAGAGGAGGTGGTCAGAGAGGAGGAGGTGCAGGGAGAAGATACAGGCAGTGAGCAGCAATTTGGCGTGTTTAAGGACTTTGACTTTTTAGATGTGGAGTTGGAGGATGCCGAGGTGAGAAATTACAGTACATTTGACACACAATAAGGCTTGTTAAAGTGAAGTAGACCTACAAGTATTAAAACTGTGGTAACTTCGATTATGAAAATATCATAAATGAAAAAAATATGAAGGAGCTAAACAGTACAACTATTTGCATACATCTTCTTTAGAAGACCTACTTTTCATCCTTACTTTTGACCATGCTGCATTTAGTTGTGTTGTTCCACATTAACAACATTAACGTCTTGTTTGTCCCGACTGCTGTAGTAGAAACATTTGTGTTTTGTAATTATCTTAAGTCTACTAACACATTTATTCCTTCTCTTCTCTTGCCACAAGGAGTTGCAGGTAAGTCTATGGGCCAGAAAGCTTTTTAGAGATGCCGCTCTCTGCAGTGCCCTGGTGTCTCTCTGTGTCTCGCCAAATAAAGTGAAATTGTGGCTACTGTGGTTGTGAACCCCTTACTTTTATAGTTTTAGAACATTGCATCATTTGCCATCCTGAAATGTGGAGAAAAATCATCTCATTCACATTATTTTTTTCATTCTAAGTTGTGGAATGTTAATATACATTACGTGTTTGTCTTGTGCTGTGTTTTCTTGTTTTGTAAAATCTGCTGCAGACGCATGCCTCTATTGAGTGTGCTGTGTCTCACTGCGTTTGTCTCGGTTGTCCTGCAGGGGGAGAGCATGGACAACTTCAACTGGGGGGTGCGCCGTCGCTCCCTGGAGAGCATGGACAAAGGGGACACGCCGTCTTTGCAGGAGTGCCAGTACGCAGGCAGCACGCCAAGCCTCAACCTCACCAACCACGAGGACACGGATGAATCGTCTGAGGAGGAGGTACTGAGCGCTAGCCAGATTCTCACCCGCTCTGGCCTTGTAAGTCTTACTCTAATCAGGGTCCCCCCTCGAACCCAACCCACCATGCTCCCCACACAGCCAGCTGGCATGGTGTGCGTGTGTGTATGTGCGTACTGAGCTGGACCTGCTGCCAATGTGGACAGGGGCTAAATGCTTGCTTCTTCGCTGGTGGTAGATTCCCCCTTCAGACCGTAGCCCAGTCCCTCTTCCTCTTACTCCTAGATTAATGCTATTGTCCTTTCTCATATTTGCTTATATTTTTCCCGATAGGTAAGTATAGTTTAGGAAAATTGTAATAAATTGTTTCAATTCACATTGCCTCAAGGTGAATAATTAATAATTGATTGGTTTATTAACAATGGGAGAAGATACTATTTTTATTTTTATAATTGAGTAAAATTACTTATAAAATATGACAAGTGTAAGAATTCAGAGTAACAGCATGTTCCTTTGCATTTTTTTTAACGGTCTGGCTGCTTGTCTCAATTTCTTCTTTGCTTTGTTTGGCTAAGCTGCCAATAATAATGCCATTAATATAAATACTTTACCCGTAGTCTAATGGGGATGTTTCCTTTCTCTCTTCTTCTGCTCCTCTTGATCTTGGTAGTGCACGGTGAGAGAATGAGCTTTTGCCTGTAATGGATATTTGCCCCAAAAATGTTTGCAGTAATCCAGTATTTCTCTGTACCACTAGAATGAGCATGCAGCATTTATGTGTTTTTAGACCGAATTTTAAGAGTTCAGTGTAATATATACAGTATATATATAATTACTATTATTTATTTTGGCACGATCTAACTTTTTGCCTGATTAAAATTTTAAAGTGCTAAATGAATTGAATGGAAGACTAAAATGACTAAATGACGAGCTCTGCTTGATACAGAAATGTGTAATGTGATTATTTATGTTTAACTGCAAATAATAAGCAATACAACTTGTTACTGTTAAACCTCTTTGAAGCTGTAAAAAGTGTAAAGACTGTATGTGATGTAGTAACTCTACAAGATAGCAAGCATATAATGAACAAATCAGCTCTAGTATAGTTAATAAGATCTCATTGCACAGTATATTAACACATCAATCAGAACGCATCACAGTAGGTTGTACCACACAGTAAGTGTCAAAAATCTGTATAAAAACCTGGGGGAGGGATGAAAGAGAACACACAGCAACACAGTATAGCTCCACATGCAGAGTATTGGCAACACAATAACAGCAACACTAATAATAAGAACAGTAGTAGCAGGAGCAGCTGCCGAGCAAGGAAAGTAAGTTTTGTTTAGTTTCTGTGTTGACGTAGTGGCAGCCTTAGCCCTTAGTGTACTTTTAATAAAGGTTTGGATCAAATCAGAATCTGTATTGTGTTTATACTGTGTCTCAACAGAGAATCTAACCAGTACTTTTGTTCTTCTTCTTCAGCTTAACAGTGACTCTGCTACCGACGATACCACATCCAACCATGTGGACTCTTTGCAGCAGTCTCAAGAATCGTCCAACAGTGCCCTGACTGAGGAGGCCACAGTCCTGCCCTCTCTGCCGTCCCTTCCTCGACTGGATAGCCCCATTTCGGAGATGGCCCACTCAGACAGCGCCAGCAGCCAGCTGCCTGAGGTGCGATCAAACGGGAGCAGCAATAAATTGTGGTGCTCGGGTGCTTTCTAGCTGGCCTTTGTTTCTATTCAGCCATTATCTGCTTTTTTTTTTTTTTATTTATTTATTTTTGTGCTTCTAGGCTTGTGTGTCATTGAGGCAGAGGATCAGCTACCTTTAGGGAGTTTTGGATGGGGCAAAAGTGCTGGTTCTATAACTGTCTGCCTGCTGCCGGGTGCAGACATTGTGTGCTGCTTTTCCTGCTTCTGACCCCCTCTACCAGTGCTTGCTTTGTTGCTTTGCTCTAGGTGTGGGTGCTGAAGGCTAGCTCTTGCTCCTTTTTAATGGTATATGGGATTACAAGTTATGTGGTGGGACTTGCTTGTTTGTGGGGGGTAGGGGGGCTTGCTTGCTTGTGTGATTTGGGGAGAGATTAAAACAAAAGCTCACCTCAGGTTAGCTGTTACTGCTCACCTCCAATAACACAGCAACTGACCATTCCAACTAAATCCTCCATTAAACACTTGTGAAATGGACACCAGTTCCTTTATCTTCATCAGAAGCATGTGTGAGTATAAGTGCATTACAAGTGGTGTTTTTAACTTTTAAAATGCAGTTAAGTGAAAACCAGTGGTGCTGTAGCCATGTTTGCTATCATTTTTAACATAGCCTTTCTATGCTATCTGCTGCTACTGACATTTATCACTTATACTAACAATGGTGAGAACATGTCCTGATTTGCATCTGCGCATACAGTGTATGTGTTTTTCAGAATTCAAGTCAAATGGCCCAATCTATTACCTCCACATATAGGGATATAGCAGTACTGTTTTCATACGTATGTATTGTAAGTACTGTAGGTATTCATGCCCCTTTTAGTGATGGTGCTCTATACACGGAACGCTAGGAACTCGATCCAGCCAATGGTCTCAATGTCATCCCAAGGACATCTCCACCATCACAGCCCCAGCTCTTAGTGTAATGAGCCCTGGATAAAACCATCAATACTCTTACTCATTCCCTCCTGGATGGCCACGACCACTTCTAAAAGCTTTCTGTAATATAGCTGCTGCCTCTGTGATCTACTGGCCTCCTGCCACACTCAGCTTTCCCAATACATTAGACTTTTAAATAAAGAAAAAAAGAACAAGACAGGAAATAAACAAGTGCTCTTAATTAGAACCCGTTCTCTGTGCCATCTCCCTCCATGTACGTGCTTTACATCAACATGGCTACTTTACATATGGAATTTATCTGGACATTGTCAGACACTAACTGGATTTTGTTCTGATTTAATCGGATATGTCTTCAATTGTGGATTATAAAACAGGAGCCTCACATAGCCTGTTGATTAATGCTATTTGGTGAATTTGTTATGTTGCTAAAACAGTCCATCATTTATGTGCAGTTATGGACTGCATGTCCTAAAGCAGTCCATACAGATGAAACATGTGTGAGTTATTCATTCATCTGCTGTCCTGTTAGCGCCTCTGTTGTTTTACCATGATGCTAGTGTTTTGTTAGCAATGAGGTTGGTTTTTAATGGCGTTTCAGTGATGGACTGATATTGGCTGTTTATTGATTATTGTCTTTTTCTTTAATTTCTCTTGAGAGATGTTAGCTTATAGAGTGACATAAATAGCAATCTCCAAGGAAGTGAACATCGTAAAAAAGCACTGATTTAAAAGTCCCTCCAGCATAACTGTAATTAATGCGTATTCTTAAGTATAGGCTATGGTGGTCTTATTTCAACCCGTGTCCTCCAATTGATATTAAAAGCCGCCATTGTCATGACAACCAGGCAATCAAACTTTAATGTACAGTGTGTTGTTATGTGGTATCAACTGACAAACTGCACCTGAGTGCCCCTAATCGCTTGTGTTGCAGGATGCTGTAAGCATGACGGCAGCGGACGACCTGAGCAGCAGTGTGAGTGAGGACACGGGGTTTTGCAGTGCCCCCCCTCTGCCCTCTGATCCACACGACCTGTGCGACCTCCCAGACTCACAGGACCCTCAGGATGCTCAGGAACCCCAAGAGACTCAGGACCCTCAGGAAGACCTGGATCCAGCCCCCCCTCCCCCGCCGGCCATAGACACTCCACCGGGGTCACTCTGTGAGGAGGAATCCCAAACAGTCCTGCCTCTATCTCTGTCCCTGCCCATGCCACCAGAGATGAAGCCAGATCCAGACCCAGACAGCACCTGTGGCTCCATGTGGGAGGAAGATGTGACACAGGCCCTGAAGGAGCTGGATGAGCGCTGTGAGGAGGAGGAGGCGGACTTTTCTAGCATGTCCAGGTAAGTGGACTGTTTTGGATCAAGTCCACTCCATAAACGTTTTGCAGAGAATCAGAAAAGATGCATGCCATGTCATGATTGCCTTCCCCATCAGCGATCTGAATAAATCATTTTATATCTTGTAACCTAAATGACAAATAAATCCTGGCATTTAGACTGCTGGGCTCCACCAAAACAGATGTGACCCTTTTGAGGCATCTTTTCATATTGCTTAAGTTGTATCATTAACATTTTTTGTACCGTCAATGATATATGGAACAGATTTACATGTGTATGCAGACAGAAACCCTTACCCTTCATTTCTTAACGCTTCTATTGTGTAACATTTGCAGGAAACAAGTTGTGGAAAACTAATTGACTTGCAAAGTTCAAATACAGTACTTGAAATGTAGCTTCTGCCATCTTGTTGTGCTTGTACGTTACTACAACACACAGTTTGGCTGAGACATTAACACACAGATGCCTGCAGTGACTGAAATTGGACAATTACACTTTGGATGTGTAATCCAGAACAACAGTGTTGAAAATAGCGTGATTATGTTGTTGAGTTTATGAAATTAAAACATTGGAAATGTACATTATACTTACTAATCATGCACATTACATGACAAGCACCAGGAGTTTGTCCAGCCTGTTTATTCCCCCAGGCCTTTATTTGTTCGTGTCGACCACACCCCCGGCCATTACTGGAGGCCCGGCTCTTAATTGACTATTGGCTTTTATTCAAGCAATTAACGATATTTAATGAGTGAGGCAGTGGGATGAGGTACATCCAGATCTGTCGATTCAGCTCATCAAGTTCTTGATTGTTATTGACTGATCACATTGTATGTTTGCTTTGTAGTTACAAATTAGAGCAGCACGTTGCAATCTTTACAAGGCAACACTTATCACCTCTCCTAACTAATTCTGTCCATTTTAAGAAACCAAAGTCTACATTCCTGCGATGCAGTACCGCTTACATTTATTTATATTTGATCATTTCTATGGTTTTATTGTGATAAGACATATCAGTTGGTAAAACAATAGTTTGGGTTATGGCTGCTTATAAAGGTACATTGTTTACAGCCCCTGGCTAGACTAGCTTCTGTGAGATGACGACTTTTGAGATGGCATGATGGGTGATTTCTTCTCTGGCACGGCTCCCATCTGGGCCAGTGTAGCACATTTAAACATCCCCTCTTCAAGGTGGGCCAATTCTGGCTGGAGGACAGTTGTAAAGTCAGTTCATACACTGAAGCAGTATGAAGACTGCTGAACAAACAGTCATTCACTTACCTTTATACTCGTATACATCGCTGTACTCAAGGTCTCCCACTTAGCTGAGCCATGCATGGTTGATAGGCAAATGTGTGAGTGGGGTGTACGCTGGGTGACTGTCTGAAAACAGCAGGATACTAACCAGTTTAGTGTTTTTCTGTGTATGAAGATTGATGTGAGTGGGAGAGGGCAAGATAAAAACAGCTCGGCAGTGTTCTACCTAGATGTGTGTGTGTGTGTGTGTGTGTGTGTATGCCCAGCGTGTATAGAGCTCTCTGCAGTCCTGTGTGGGATGGGAGTGCAGTGCGCTAGTGCTGTTAGCAGTTGCAGCATAGTCGAGCTGCAGACAAGGGGAGAGAGTAAGGGAAAGCGAAAAGAGAAGCGATAGTTGGGGTGAGGATGAGGACAGAGACTGTGTCCGCTACAGCGCTTGGCAGCGCAGGCTTTAGATACTTATATTCTGTTTGCTTCTTCAGGCTGTTTGGTCCTACAGGCCTGTGAGTATCTGTGTGTGTGTGTGTGTGTGCATGTGAGAGAGAGATTTGCATGATGCTAAAATGCTAATAGCTCATGTGTTGTCATTATGCTGGAGCACTGCAGTAGATTAGAGCTCTCAATATACTGCAGCAGAATCTGAGGCAGAGATGCAGCTATGCGGGGTTGTTTACTTGCAGCGAGCGAGGATGAGCGTGTGTGTTTACATTTGTCCTTCAGTAAAGACTGAGGGGAGCGTAGAACATGTTGGATTGTAGCTTATTGGCCCCTGTGTGTGTGTTTCAGTCAAGATGAAGGTGACGCAGACTGCTTCCCAGAGATTCAGGCCTCTCCACCCCCTTCGCCCTTCCTCTCTGCCATCCTGGCAGCATTCCAGCCTGTTGCCTATGACGATGAGGAAGATGCTTGGCGTTGCCATGTCAACCAGATGTTGTCAGATACAGATGGTTCCTCTGCTGTTTACACGTTCCACGTGTTCTCCCGACTCTTTCAGGTAAATGCCTCCTATATGCTTCTTTTGGGGGTATTTTTGCATTCATTTTTTTTTTGGTAGGGCTCCATTTTATCTGTTTCATCTACAATCTTATTTGTTAGTGAGGATTCTCATTTTTTTAAATCCCACATCCTTGTTTAAAACAGAGCATTCAGAGGAAATTTGGCTCCATTACACATTCATCTGTTCGCTTTCTCGGGGAAAGGCTCCAGCGAATGGGTAATCAGTTCCTCAGCTCCCTGGAGGTCATGACGTCTCACTCACAATGCCCCACTGTGCTGCTGGATGCTGAGACGGTGAGGCTATTCTGCATGGTTGTCTGTAATAATTTTATAAAAAATGTTGAGCTAAATTACAATAATGTTGTTGCAGAAACATGTACCTATTTTTCAAAAATAGTGCTGCATGTTATGCATATTCCTTAATGTGTATGTGTGTCCTGCTGTAGATATTTTTGTGTCATGTACTGTGTATGTATTGGGTGTTGTGGGTTAATGTATGTGTTGTCCTGTCTTGCTGTTGTAGCTGGTCTCTTGTGGACTGTTGGAGACTCTGAAGTTTAGTGTGCTGGAGTTACAGGAACACCTGGACACCTACAACGCCAAGAGAGAAGCAGCAGAGCTTGTAAGTTCCCATGTATCTTCCACACTCACCTTATGTGATTTCCCATTCTCTTTGAACCTTTTCACCTCAGGGCACGTTGCCTCACTTCCACCACGATTTTGAAGACATAACTGCAGTTTACGTTGCTGTGTCAGGGGGTGTGTGTGTGACTCTAAGGAACGGTCTCATAATGGCCTCTTATCTCAACAGATATGGGCTTAGGAAGCATTTGTAGCTTGCCCTTTGTCCCTCTGCCATCGCACCATGGAAGGCTAAGAGGACATGGAGACAAATAGCTGATGCTGTACAAGATAAGCCCCAGTCTGTCTCATCAGTGGGGCAGACATCGACTCAATGTTTGAAATGAGTAGAATTGGCTGCTGTTAGTGTCTCCATCGCTAGTGACATCCCCTGCTGAGGGGATAAAAATAACCCTCAGCGCTCCTAAATCAGTTATAGAAGGCCAGGCAGGGGAAGCTGTGAGGGATGGGAGGAGGAGGGGGATGAAAAGAAAAGATGAGATTGCAGAGGGTTCTGAGATGCAGGGGCACTAATTGAATGAGACAGCACTGGTCCCTGGAGGACTAGATCTGATCTTGTGCTCTGGAACAGGCCTTCTTTAATTCGCTAAGTACAGCACACTTATTAAATCTCCTCCCTTACCAACCTTTATTACATGTGCTCACAAATGTAGATGCAGACATCCAAGGGAGAAAAAAAAGCTCTTGTATTTCCTCTGTTACCAATCGTCCTCTCCCTCTCCTAATCCTTATGTTTTGTTTTTCCTCCTGTCTTGTCTCTCACTCTTTCCCGACCTCCCAACCCTGCAGTGGCTGGAGAACTGCAGGAAAACATTTGGGGACAAAGACAGCAGCCCACGACCCAATACTCATGCACAGGTAGGAATGAGCACTTTCTTGATGGCTGGGAATGTTATTTACAATTTGTGTTAATCAATATGACTTTTAGGAATCTGGTAGGTAAATTGTTAAAGACTGCCACTGAATGATTAATGGGTTACTTTTGTAACCAGTGAGGTTTGTACATTAAGAATTATGGTCCAACTGAAATTAATGCATGTTTTTTTGTCTGCTGCAGCATACGTACGTACAGCTGCTGTGTAAATCAGAAACAAAACGGGAGAATTGTACATTTAATAATTTTTTTTGGTTTCATGATAACGCCCCCTAGATTTGCATTTGATTGTCAGAATTCTGTTAGTTCTCTGTTTACATAGATGGATAATGTATTTCCATACAGCCAATCAAATGGCTTCAAAGCAGTAAACCAGTGTTCTTTCATAGGCAGGTGGTCACGCTGACAGCAGCCTGCTACACAACAGAAGAGCCACAGACTTTGAACAAAAACCATATTAGCTTTCCTGCTAAAGTCTCCTTCTAATCTAACACAAACAACCGTGAACACACGTCCTGTCCTGCAGCTGAGCTTGTTGAATGAGCGACCAAACAAACGTTCACCGTGGAAAAGTGCACTGCTAACAGCTATACATGTATATCTAATTAACTGCTCAGCTGCAGCACATTAAACAGTATATAAGTGTATCTGCAAATGTCACTTCTGTCCGGTTAGATGCTGGTGTGGTCCTTATTCTTCAGTACCACTAACAGCATACTGTCTGTCCATGACGTGTAGGCTCCAGCACCAGGTTGTTTACTTTCTCTTGTTCCCCTGCCGGGGCCTCAGCCTGCCAGCTGCCGTCAAATTCAGACACCAACGCCTCAGTTTTTTCTTTTCTGATACCTGGAGGATTTTCTGATATTTTCCCAAGCCTTTTTTAATTCCTTTATGATAATGAAAAAAATATGAAGAATTAAAGAATTGCATTGATGTAGTTTTTGTCTAAATTTGATTTCAGATGGACTTTCAAGGTGAATCTTGTAGGACTTATTTTTTCTTTTTTATACAGCAAGTTTTATACAACTCTTGTACTTACGATTTGTGAGGAGTATTTGTTTCATACCATATTAATTAACAAAATATGTAAAACATAGATAAATACTCTGGAGATAATTAAGTAGAAGAGAATGTTAATACAGACGTACAGGTTTTCCACTTTTTAACTCCGTTGTCCTTAGTTGTGATGTAGTCCTTGCATGGTCTTCTCACTCCACATCCTGGAATTGTTTTTGACTTAGCTTGAGCTTCTTGGACAGATCTGTGGACTTAATGCTCACAACTAAATGCTGTTTTCAGTCACAAGGGAGACACATTCAGAGGTCTTTTGCTCCACTGTCCTTCCTCCTCCTTTAGCCTCCACCATATCCTTTCTCTCCCTCATCATACATGCTCTCAGAATAAAGGTTTCTGTTACTGCTGAAGTGAGCTGCCCTGTGTGAAGGAAAGATGATAAACCACTGCTCCTTGCACATGAACGTGAGGTCACTGTCTCAGCTGCCATGTTAAAGCTCACTAATTCTTGGTCTTTCTCTCCTTCTGTTTTGTTTGTTGTTTTTTTTGTGACCTGCTCACCTTCTTGCTTAGCAAATGGAAAAGCTAGCAGTAAGTGGTTCTCCTATTATAGACTCTTAATCATGACATCTGAACAAAACACTGATCACCTCTCATACCCGCGCTGTTGACAGCCTCAGACTGTGCTCTGCCACCACCTTCACCCACCTCTGCATCTCTCTCTGCCTTGATCAGTCATGTAACCCAGTTCATCTCTCCCATCCACCCAATCATAATTTACTTTATCCTGTATTATATGCTGCTTTTATTTTTATTTTTTTGCTGCTACATCCAGCCTGGATAATCAGTGTCTTAACTGCTTTGTACTTCACACTGGTCCTGTCTGCAGATAGATGATTAAACGCGTATTCATTGTAGAATTACTGATGATTTCAGGGGGGGTTGCCTGTGTTGGTAGAGGATGGGTGGACAGGTCATATTGTTGTCAGGATAGGATTACTTCCATTTTTGCATGTGAAATTGTTCCATTTTCCTATCTGTTCAAATTACCTTTTTTTTTTTTCTTTCCTCCCTCCATGTTTTCCTGGATTAGGGTCCTAATGTATAGTAATTACCCACTTCTTTGGGTCATTCATCTAGTCGACGTCACATGAGGTGGTGATGGATAGTTCTCTAATTGAGATCTCATGACTAATTCTAGTAGTGGTAGATTCACCACTTGCTCCATGGCCCAAACCGGACGGCACTTTGCTCTCGGCCATGTTAACCCTTTCATTTCCTACCATATCTACCCATTTGTTTAATCACACGATGATCAGAGTATTTTCAGGTTAGACCATTACGCAGGCATGTGACTCCGTTAATGTCTCTGTCTCTGTAGGAGCTGGAGTTATGTCGCAGGCTCTATAAGTTGCACTTTCAGCTGCTGCTGCTCTTCCAGGCCTACTGTAAGCTCATCAACAGGGTGGACACCATCAAGAGAGAGGCAGAGGTGAGATCAAAACCATTCTGGGTTTTTTTACTGCTTCAAAATAAAGACTGATTTGCATGGATACATGTTGTTTAGGTTTCAGACATGCATTGAAATGGTAAAACACGTCTAAATTAAAATAATACTGTACATAAATTATCAGTACAATACATTCTAAAATACTGGCCATTCGTTCTTCTTTCAACTACAGAATAGTTGAAGCAATCATTGCTGACTGCAGTTGATCCCTGCCTGCTGCATCTTTGTAGCGCTTTAATTAGATTAAAGTAATGAAATTAAATAATTTGTCATATGGAGTGATGGGTTCGGCTATTCCAGTTAATATTAGTCATGAGGTTGATTTTGCACATCTGCTGGGGATATGCAGTGCTGATGATATTAATGTTTTTATATCTCCATTTCTAAGGTGACCAACATGTCTGAAGAGCTCACTATCCTAGAGAGCTGTTTGAAGGAGGCAGAAACAGGAAATGATGTGTGCATGTCAGACACCTCTCAGACCAACACAGAGACGGCCATCCAGTCACTGATTGAAACTCTGAGATCCAGAGACTTCAGCTCTGCCATCACACAGGTCAAAGTCTTTAGGTACGGTGAACATTTTAATTCCACAGCACAGACACAAAATCAATGTTTTGTACCAATATGACAGGTCGACAAATTGATTAAGTGAACTGATCAAAAAAACGTAACCAAAGACAATTTAATAAGTGGTAATCATTTTACCAAATCATGGCACCAGAAAGTTACTTTTTAATAGCTCAAATTGATCATGCAAATAATCATCAGTTGCAACAATCATGACTTAAAAGCCGCAATGACGTGCTCTGCTCAGACCTGAACGGGTTTTTAAAATGTTATCCTCAAAAATTTGGCAAACACAATGAAAACTATTTGAAAAATTTGAATTTTAAAAAAAAATCCCACTGCTAGAAAATGTGTTTTGTTCAAAGCTTCACCCCACTCTCCTTTTATCTACAGGTCTTTGTGGCCCAACGACATCTTTGGCAACGAGACAGACAATGCAGTCCAGACCCTTCTGCACATCTACTTCCGTCACCAGACGTTGGGCCAGACGGGCTGTTTGGCGGTGGTGGGCCCCAGCAGGGACTTGTCTCAGGCTAGCACCCGCCTCATGGAGCTCAACCTGCAGATACGTGAGGCTCTGAGTCAGGCGCAGGCCTGCAAGCCCCACACCACCATTGTCAGCACTGGCCTGTGAGGCCTGAACTAGACTGAACAAAAATCCCCCCACCCCCCACCTCTATACAGACCTCACCTCAGCTGCAGAGAGAGGGTTCAGAGGAGGACGAGAGAGAGACTCCACCTATAAAGGGCTAAAGGATGTGTGGGAATAACTGTGACTCTAAATATATTTCATGTATGAATGCTTAAAGCTAACATCTTTTCCCAGACTAAGCCAACTTGCAGAATTCAGTTGCAATAAGTCATGTGGTGGTGTGCCTGGGAGAGAATAAGAGGACGCAGTAAGATGATTTTGTTTTTTTTACTTTTGTTTTTGCTGGGTCTGACCTGATGCGCCTATCATTACCTACTGATGGCTTCCTTGGGGCCTGGGCTGGAAGATGGTGTTGAAGCATGTAAGCCAGTCCAGAGGAGGTGTCGTATGTCTGAGGACACACTGTCGAGATTCATAAGCAAACAGAAAAATCTTGGTTTAAAATGTTTTCAAAAGCATGCTTCGAAAGGAAAGCGTACCGCAAGAATATTTTTTTGAGAAATGTATTTTTTATTAGATCTAACATCCTAGGTTGTAAATGTTAGGATATTTAACATGTAATTTGTATCCTGTGGGAAATGTTTGCCTTCAGGGAGTGTAAAAAGAGAAATATATCTGTTTATTGATCTGCTTTGGGAGGAGAGTCCCCTTCAACAGGTCTTCACGCAAAACTCACTCTTGAACCAAATAAGTAGCTGCCTTTAGAGACTCTTGACTGTGTGATATATATATATATATTGGATATTCTGGTATATGCTCACACACAAATGCATATAATTACGCAAGTGCAGACTGGCTACAACTCATTATGGAAACATAACTTATTTTACTCTGTATATATTTTAGAAAATGTATAGTGTAAAACCAGTATTTTTCCCCTTGTACTTTTGTGTAATGCACTGTTCATCCAAACTGGATGTATGTATAAAGCTAATGTGATGAGAAAGCCAAGACCAGATTGAAGTCACTAATGAGCTGCTCCACCATGTCATCCAATCACAAA
Organism: Gadopsis marmoratus; assembly: GCA_036023855.1. Classification (NCBI taxonomy): domain Eukaryota; kingdom Metazoa; phylum Chordata; class Actinopteri; order Centrarchiformes; family Percichthyidae; genus Gadopsis; species Gadopsis marmoratus. Next base: position 30,120 of record JAVQJF010024816.1, on the reverse strand, counting down.
AGGCTGCCTTGGCTGTGGTCTTGCAAAGAGGGTCAGGGCTCATTTTGGACTAGCCACCTGTCTTCCTTTTGACGGTGATGGCATGGGAGATCTGATGTAGCCTCCACCTCCTGTCAAACCACACCGATCCAGCCAAGTCATAAGCATTCCTGCTTTCCACCCAGCATAGGCTATGCTCAAAGCCTCAAGGGGAGACTGAGGTTCGCTTTTGTCCATGTAGGCTGATCATGTTGCAAAGCAGCTTTCAGGCGCCGCTACGTTTTGATCCCCTTTTTGCGGGGTAAATTTCACGGAAGCTGCATTATGCTTTCCGAATAGCCCTACTTGCTGTGAATGCAGGATGTTATCTTAATGCTTTTTGGAAATCTTGTCATGGCACATTAAAAACAGTCACTGTACTCATTCCTCAGCTTCTCTGGTACATTTGAATGCTGTCATTTACCTGGAAGATGTTTTGTAGGTGCAGTATTTTTCCTCACTCACATACCAGCCTTCTCTCTGGATAAATAAAACCTAATCATAGTACAAGCTTGGTCTTGTCATTTGTGGAAGCATTTTAGTGCTGACTCATGTTTGTCCACAGTAGCTAATGGAATGCCATGAAGTTAAGATTTAGACCAACTTGAATTTTGCTGTCTAACAGATGTTTCACTTGGCTCCCAGCAGTCTTTTCTGCCATTAGTCCACTTTCACAGGGTAACATCTTACAAGATGTAGTCACTTGAAGCATTGACATTGTGTAGTCTTTTAGCTGCCTTGCCTCGAGTTCCACTATTGACAAGACCTGAAACTGGTTTCAGTGAAAGGAATGCCTCAGTACAGAGTGCACAGTAGCCATTTATTACATTGTAAAGTGTTTAGTGATTACCATTATTTCATCAACACAAAATAGGCTGAAATTAAGTTTTGAATCATCAAATATATACGTTTGCATCCGAGACGCCAAACAGAGGCACCAGTTCAAGATTTCCCCCATAGGACTTGTACTGATGCATTACAGGGCCAAGTTCAGTTGAGATGATTCCTAGATGATGTATTTGAAGCTGAAAGTGCTGTCGCAGGAGAGCCGCTTGCCTTTGCATCTGCCGCACAAGTCCTGTCTGTGGGGCCGTTTGGGGTCAACGTGACGTTGTGTTATTGCACAGGAACAGCGTGCTTTGTTGCAGGTCTGGAAAAAAAAAAAAAAGTTTGGCGTTTAGTCTTGGCACATGGGCTAGTTAGAATTTACAAGCAAGTTAGAAAAGGGCTTACATGACATGTGATGTCCTCAACACGGTATGGGTTGAACTCCTTCTGGCATTTCCTACAGTACTGTTTGAAGTACACCTGCAACACACCACATTTCAATTAGGGCAGGTGTCTCATGCTTTCAAAGCCAAAGTATATACACCATTTGGTAAAACTGTTTTCTTCAAGATGAACACTTGAGTCATTGCTGTAAAGTTCACCATTGCAGCCGTCCAGGCTTTAGATGAAATAGGCAACTCATATTTCTGACCCCCGATTTACTGCAATTATTGGCAGATTAGTAGGTTGCACTTTGGTTACCTTGCATAGAAAAAATAAAAACAAACAACTTACCTTGTTGGTGCCCTGAACACACCAAACATAGGCACTCTCCCAGCGCAGATTGCATTCTCTGCAGTGATAATAGCCATACTTCTGTTCCAGAAACTGATGGGCAAACAAAGTCAGAGGGTTTGTTCGTTCATCTGTAGAGTCTTCACCAAGTAATTTCAGCTTGGTTCATCTTTAATGTCTACACAAAGCTTGCAATAGCCAGACAATACGTCTGATGAGACGTAGCTTAGCTTTGTTATTCAACTTCTCATTCAAGTCATTTTGCACCAGAAGGTTTGCCTCCAAATGCAAATGTAAAGCAAAAGCAACTGTAGTTTATAGTCTCAGTTGACACTTTCTGAAGTTCTTTGAGTTTTATTTAAAAAAAAAAAGCCAAGGTTAACGTATAACAAACACTGTTCCAGTAAATTCTCCACAACTCCAGAGTTCTGTTCTTCAGTAGGGGGCAGCTTCAGGAACTGGACATCTGAGGAGTCCGTTCAGGTTTATAGCAACCAAGTTGCCATATAATGTTGTAGGGACACCAAACCCCCATTTTAGGGTGGCATTTCCTCTTTTAACATTTACCCCACACGGTTTTACTTTCAGGACATAAAAGCTCTGAAACAGGACTTCAGTGTTGGCCGCTGACATTAACTCCAGCTACTACCCACTTTACCTTTCGGGGGCTTGAAAGGTACACTACATATTAATGTTTCAGCCTAAGAATTGTTTCATATGTTCTTAAAGAACGTTTCAGCAAGTGCAGACGCACAAACGTCAACTCACCTGGAACCGCACGCGCGCCCTGCCCTTCGCCCCCTCTGCAGCTGGCTGCACATCTGCACTCTGCGCCGGTTGGGACCGGGGCTTCCTGCGCTGATCTGGGAGCAGCTTCTTCCCGTCCTCGCCGTCCTGCTGCTCGCTCTTCCTCTCGTGCTCGGGCGGCTCTCCGGTCTGCGCCTCGACACAGGAGGCGTCCGCGTTGTTGTTGTTGTTGTCGTCGACGTCGTCGTCGACGATGAAGGAGGTGACGCTTCTGTAGGCTACCGGCGAGTACACGGCGAGGTTGCGGGGGTAACGCACACCGCCCACAGCCTTCGGGCTGCCGGGCGCCGCGGGCTCCTGCCTCCGGCGCCGGAAGTCCCGCTTCATGGCCAGGAGGGTCCGCGGGCCGATGGAGCACTGCACCGAGGCGTCCGTCTTCGGGTTGACCTGCACCGCCACATCTTTGGTGTTCGCCTTCCTGAGCCTCGGGGTGAGTTTGGGGTTGATTTGGGATAAGATGGACTTCAGCTGCGCGCGCTGGTGGTTGTTGAAGGCGTCCGAGGTGTCGCCGTAATGGGAGAGGTAACTTTTGTATTTCCAGCCCGCGTCTTTGGGCCGCGGGTATCTACCTGTGTAAGGGTTGTAAGACGAATAGAAATAGCTGTCGACTGGCTCGTCACCGTACGTTGCCATTTTGCTCAACCACCCACCGCTGGTAGGTGTCGCTATTTAAATCGATCGGCGCGCCACGCGCGGGCCATTATGCCTAATTAGGGCCAGGTGTGTGGTCTCCCCCCCCCCCAATAAAAACAGCAGACACGTGACGAAGGTGTGCACGTTGTAGTTTTGCTCCTATACACGTTTTATTTCCTTGACACAGTTGTTTACAATATGCACATGTTGCTCTGCAGTTGGCACCTGGTGAATAACTGTCACGTGATCTTTTCAGTCTCTCTCTCTCTCTCTCTCTCTCTCTCTCTCACACAGAGCTGTAAAGACACTGTTCACTTGTGAGACTAAATGCTCTTTTGCTTTGATGGTGTGATTTGCTGATTAATGTTACTTTCACAGATTTGAGTTAAGCGCAGCGGATGGAAGTTGCGTTACGGGTAACACGGCAGTGTTTTAAAACATCCCATAGATGTGAAATGGGCATCAAATTGAATACATGAAGCACCTTTTTTTCTCAGCACTCAGGTCAGTGATAAACATTGTGGGATTCCCTGTATAGGCACCCCGTCTCCCAGGTCTCTGAAGGGTGAATCCACTTGCAGGTCTTATTCTGCTCCCCTACATCTGTAGTGGGGAAGTGATTTTTAAGATTTGCACATTAAACGGGGGTTGGATCAGGAGGACAGGGGTCCAACATGATGGTGTTTGGGTCACTCACTGTCACGGCACCATAAGAGGAGTCAATATCCTCATCCTGAAACCTTTGATATGTTATATCCGTGTCCTCACTGTCCCCCATGGGGTCTGGTTTGTGCAGGACCTTTTCCCTGTACACCCTGTAGGCCAGGATGAAAACGCCAGCCTCGGCTGCCTGGAACAGAGCGTACAGCAGAGGGAACATGTACATCTCGCCCATCAGCTGAGGAGGGAAAGCCAGCTTCAGGATGGCCGTGCATAGCTGCACGTTCTGGCATCCCGTCTCCAGAGAGACTGATCTGCGGCAGTTGGGTGGCAGGTCAAAGAGCACGGCCAGGCCGTAACCTGCAGCGTAGCCACACAGGGGCATCAGGACAGCCACCACGTAGACAGAGGGCGGGATGGTGGACAGGAGCTCCGGACCAAGCATCACTCCAGTGAGGACGAACAGCATCACAAGGGTGATCAGCAGAGACCACAGAGACGTCTGGAAAGAGGCAATATTTCAGGGTGAGGGTGATGTTCTGTACACATGGCAGCTATTTTCTACTGGAAAGAGTGTTTGGTTTCCTCATCTGAACTGAGGGCCTATGAGGATAAAGGGTGTCATGTTGTATATTGCACTGGGAAAAAAGATGGATATTGAGCTATGTAATTAAAAATGACTCTCTGAACACAGGGCTGTTCTTATCGTTACTGCCTGTTGTGGCCGTCCCTCGTGTGAGGCTGTTATCAGAAGTGGGAAGGAGGAGCTCTTCCTGATACAGAGCCTCTGATGTCACTGTTCCTGCGGCCATCACCCCCCCCCCCACCTCTTATGACAGACAAGGGAAATTACGCAGTGCGCCTTTGGGCAAAGGTGCTCCCTACCTGAAAGTGCTCAGGGTCTAAATTACACAAGATTGAGTTATTTAACTGATTCAACTTGTTCATACTTGGAAAAGAAACTTTGAGAAATGTCTCTTAAATTACCTTTAAAACAACGTCGGCCACACGCGTGTAGCGGTACCTCAGCACAACTCCTAAACCAATGGGGATGAGAGTGCTGCACAAGGTCAGGATGATGGTCCCGAAGGGCATGAGGTCGACCACAGGTGTGTTGATCCAGGCCCGGCTGTAGACCCACAGACACAGCGGCATCAGCACCAGCGCCAGCAGAGTGGAAGATATGGTCATAATGATGCTGGGGACAGCAGAGTGGAAGATATGGTCATAATGAAGATATGGTCATAATGATGCTGATGGGAACAGCGGAGCAAAAACGCCCCGTTATAGCAGGAAAGGATGAATGTGGTCGCTGTTCACAGTGTTGGATCATTTTAGTTAGATTTGACTAAATGAATTATAATTGCCTTTTGGGAAACATTTAGAACTCTAGAGTCCTGCGTAAATCTTACTTAGGTCCCCGTTATTTCAGTGCGTAATTTGTCGCTTCACTTGATAACTCGCTGCACGAGGACAGTCTGTCTGTCTGTCTGTCTGCATGAGGACAGTCTGTGTACCTGAGGTTCATCTCGCCGTGCACCAGCAGGGACATGATGTTTGATAGGTTCCCTCCCGGGCAGCAGCCACAGAGCAGAACAGCCATCGCGGCCACACCGTCCAGAGAGAAGGCTAAAGCCAGCAGAAAGGCCACCAAGGGCATGATAACAAACTGGCACAGCAGAGCCAGCAGCACCCCGATGGGTCTGCGGACATGTTCTCCAAGCTGGCCGACGTCCACCGTGCAACCCAGCCCCAGCATAGTGAAGCAGAGAACCAGTCCCACAAACACATTGATGCCGTGATTGAGCGGCGAATCCCAAAACGCAGGCACCAGGTGGGCGGACTCCGTCGGCGGAGCCGCCATGAACCCCGCTCCGTCGGCGGTCCGGAATGTGCTGCCTTCAAGGAACACGGCACCACTGGCCACCAGTCCGGCCACGGCAGTGTCCTCCGCAAAATCCACAAGTTGCTTCAGAGTGTCCGACACGAGAGAGTCTGTCAAGACAGCGTCTTGCGCGTCGCCACCCGACAGACTGGAGTTCTCCATGGCGCAACAGGAGGATGGAGGCTCGGCACAGGCGGCGTTCGTGCGTAAAATGCTTCCCCTAGTGGCGCACTCTTACTGATAACAGCCTGCGGAGCATCCAGTGGTCGGAGGATGTGATGATGCCGTGGCACTGAGTCAAACTGGTGCCACGGATTGGCTCCCCGATAGACGCACACTGCTGGAGGCGAGTCTTCTTCTCAAGCTTCAGCTGGACTGTTTGGGCCAATCACCGACGCCCAGGCTGCCCCTTTTTTATACTGCCCAAAACATCAACCCTGATTATCACATGTGTTCTTTTGGGAAACTACACGCAGCCCAGCAGAGGCTATTCTGTCTCTCAGCTGTGTGTCGAGACAAGCAGCAGTCTGCATGAAAGTTCTGCAGACCTGTGTACTAGTGCAGCGTCACAAGTCCAAACTTTGTGGTGTGCTGGTCTCATGTTTGGTGTAATGGATGGTAATTAATGTTATGTATTAATATATTGTTATAGCTCAGCAGCCCTGTGAGATCAGCTGACTCCATCACTACTGCTGATGGAATTAGGCATGGTGTTGCACACTGTGACAGTTGGCTCCACAAAATCATGCATCATATTCAGCAGAGTGTCCAGAGAAAACAGATGCACAGACTTCTATTTTCTTCAGTGTGTTGTGGCACTGTGGGTGGAGTGGGACAGGGCAGTTTGCACCAGTCAGTGACTCAGGCTCTCATCTCTCCACCCCTTCCCGGAGACACACTGTGTCCCCCATTAACCAACAGATGACTCGAGGTAGGTAATAGCGTTCCGTGTACAGAATACATAATGCGTCGTCTACCCCTTAAAAGCGGTTGGAGTTGTAATTCTGTTCAGCAAGCACTTCCATTACTAAAACCCCAAAAACAAAGAATCCACTTGAAGGTCCCAGGATGGAAAATACATTATAATGTCCTTACATGCGTATATCATGTGTATAAAGTATCGGCTTCAGTCTATCTGCCTTCTACACTCCTCTGAGTGAAAGACAGGACCAAGACAAAACCTATAAATGAGCCTGATTTGTGAGTTAATTAAAAAGAAAAAATATTGAGCGCGCACAAAGAAATTTTGAGCAGCGATTAGTGCATCAGTACTTTCAGAACAAGTTTTGAAAGTGTAGAATCTTCTACAACACAAATGATGTCTCATATGAGCCACCAGTAGTTACTCTGCTGTCTTCACTGCTTTTGGGATTTGATCTAAAGTAAAGCGTCATCGCCTTGTATGTAGCGTCAGCTTGTTTCCTATGGTGTTGTCATTTATCTACAGACATAACTGAAAAAGAATGGACCCTAACAGATTGATACAAATGGTTAGTTTCTTTTGTTGTTTTATCATTGTACAGTATGTACTGGTGGCTTTTGTTGTCTGAAAGTAATCCAAACCTGTTTTTGGTTTTCAAGATAGGATAGAGGATCCAAACAGAGAACGGGTTTTCAGCTTTTATTTGAAATGTGAATTTGCACAGAGAAACTGAATGTCATGTTTGTGGCTATAAAAAAAAGTTCAATAACAAAAACGTTCACACAAAAGGTGTGGTATGTCTTTTTGCAACATTCGTCCTGGCTTCCCACTGAATGTGAGCTTTGACAGAGGCACCTCTCTCTTTAATAAATAGTTTCATTTACAGAAGGAGTAATTAGTTATAAATATGAAGGTGCATTTTAAACCTTTTTTTAAAAAGCAATTAGAAATGTATTTGATTTTAATTACACAAAAACACACAGGCAAGCAAATCAAACAAGAAGAGTTGCAAAATAATGTTGGCAAATCCAGAATTGGCACAAAATGATAAATGAAAAACAAAACATGATGTTCAAACTCAAGTGAAACTTTAAATTATAGGCACTAGTTTCATTACATCCACCATACCAATGACCAGAACAGCTTCCCTAACACTGGCACACCTTTTCATAGCACAAGAGGTAAAAGCCAGCAAAATGTATTCGACTTGTCATCATATTCATGAAATGTTTCCTTTTTATTTCATGGCATGATATACACCGACAGAAATCTGTTATGAGAATTTAATGAACCACAGCAATGTTTTCGTTTTTTTTTTTTTTTTTGGGCTGACTGGGTGAAAAGGGACAAAAACTGTTCGCGAGCTCGAGTTTCTTTTTCAATATAGTTTGTTTCAGACATCAGATATAGCTCAGACATAATGTCAACCTGCTCTTAAACTGTTCAACCTCAGCACTTCAATGGAAAAGTAGAATCTTGGCTGTCGTACAAATCAGAACCGAGGCTTTGGCCGAAGGGTCATTAATCACCCGGGTTTCTCACAAGACCTGATTTGACACAAACAAAAAAAGCTTTGGAGAGTTAGCTTGCAGTTGAGGTTCAAAATGTACATTTGAAACAACTGATTTCAATTGTTTCAATTTAAAAAAAAAAAACAAAATACTGATATGGATGTTTGGACATACATTTCTTAAATAATTTGAATAAATAATTTCCAAAACAAAGTTGTGCATACATTCTGGCTGATTTTACGAGAGGAAAGATTCTTAAATGTCATACCCACACTGAGGTGCTCTCACTGTTGCTAGACATCAACAATTCTCTAACATTACAGGACATTTCACCTGGACAGCATCATCATAGAGATCACTCACCAACATCTGTAAAACAGAGCATAAAGAGAGAAATGTGTGGAAACATTTCAACCTGAGGGAGGTGAAAAAAGAACAGGGGAGAGGAGCGGGAGGAAAGCTGGGCAATGAAGTCATTTAGGCTGTCTGACAGATGTCTGCAGTCAAACCAAGGCAGGTGACGTGTCCTCTGCTGGCGGAGCTGGAGTCGGCTGGTTTCTTTGGCATTTTCTGGGCTGTCTGCACTATATGCCTGACCCCTCCAGAGCCAGACCCCACAGAGAAACACGATGGGATGTCCTCTTTGACGCCATGTGGACACTTTCCTCTCCTTTTTAAAATTCTGAATTCTATATATTATTGGGACATAGTCTCTCTCTCTTCTCTGTACAAGGTCTCTAGGTAGATAAAGTGCCATGTTGTACTGTCTGCCTCCTTGTGTTGATCGCTTGATTGGAGAGCCCCCTGCTGGCCCATTTCAGTAACAACCTTCTCTCCAGTTGTCACCTGTGCCACCGTACGTCCGAGGAGCAGGAAGAGATCTGAGAAGGAGATGAGGATGAAACAAAATCAGGGCTAAATTTTATCTACAGCAGTGTCTACCTGTCATCCATTTACAGAAGTGCAAGATGAGGCCATTGTGTCTGTAATGTACATACCTGCGCACAGGTTGGGCCAGTTTGCTGCGAGGCAGAGGGATCCCCCCTCCTGAAGAAGCACTGGGGCGGGGCAGGCCGCTGCGTGGAGGTGCCAGGGAGCGGGTGGGGGTGGAGGTGGCAGAACCGGGGTTGGACGTGGCCTTTACCGGTTGCCTCAAGGCCAGCGGGGACGGGGTGGCTGGAGTTCGCAGCTTACTGGGAGAGGGGACTGAGGACAGGCAGAGCACGAAAAAAGTCAGGTAGAACTGGATAATGCCAGACTGTGTTCAGAGATAATGTGCTTTCATTGGTTTCAGTCTGTCAGTAGTTTAAAGAAGTATGAAGTAATGATCAAGAGCACAGTGGTGAGGTAGATATAATATGATGCCAGTTCATGAACTGTATAACACAAAACATCAAACATGATATGTAGGTCTTTCTTAACCACATGAATCACACATTCACAAATGAAGTCAAACCTGTTATGATGCAAGTTTAGACACTACAAAAAAAAAAAAATAGAAAGGCTAATTAATTGACTCAGCTGCCTACTATGATTCTTGATGTGTTGACAGAATGCGTTGACACACATACAGAATACACTAGTGAAAACCAGAAGCACATTTCATAGAACAACATCAATACAACCACAGCGTGGAACCACAATCACAATATTAAAAGGTGGAAACCCTCAGTGAATACTCACTGAAATCACTTTCTTCTCCAAAGCAACAGGAGAGTGGGACTAGACAAAGATGAAGACAACAGACACAGGCCTTAAATCAGAGCTGGGAGGAAGGAGCAGAGGAGGATGGGGTGTCTCTTACTGCCTGTTTGATTTCTTAAAAAAGTGACATTACAAGGCAACAATCCTACTTGCCATGTGGCAAGAGACCTCTTGGGGTTCTTTGTAGCAGTGGATAGTGATGAGACAGTGAGGGGGTCAATATGAACATTATAACCTTTATGAAGGGGGGATTTACTGCAGGACTGTTGTAATAGGCTGCAATAGTTTTAGCCAGGTACCTAATAAACTGGCACCTGAGTGTATGAACTTTTAACATTGTAGACAAAAAATGGGGCACAATCTAATCTTAGAATTAAATATTTCATATGCTGCCCATACAGTATATAATGTTAACTGTGGATACTCCTCTGTAGTGTGACTGTTAGGACTGTCACAATAAAAATGAATGTGCCTAAGAATACAGACTGTTTAGGGGAAAATGTTGCTGATAAATATTGGCAGCTTCTTTCCTTGTCAGGCAAATAGTAGCCTCATATCACTGTGTGACATGGCTGACCAAAGGACTGACAATGAAAGCAGTTTACACATTTTGGAGAATTTCAACCTAATGCTAATTTCTGTGAAAACATCATAAAAACTCTCAGTTTGCTATTTTTAAATATTAGAAATAACACTAACACAGACAAGGGACTCAACAGAGCTGAATTTGTACTTAAGGTACTCAGATGTTTAATGAAGACGATATGAACCTACAAGAATATGTTATTTGATAATGATGCAAGAAAAACAGGCCGGACAAAAAAGTGTCATTGAATCCAACGTTGTGTTCAACTACCCATACTATCATATGTCCCGATACACAGCACCTCAAATCCAGTATGCCAAAAACCTACACAAAACAGGATGTTCTACTGCATCTAGTCACATTTTGCAGTATGCAAGTCAGCATGGGTTTCTGGCTATTCTGACCCACAGTCCTCTACAGCAGAAGATACGTCACATGGACTGAGCCGCTGAGAGTACAGACAGATGACAGTTCAGTGACAGAAGCCACAATGGACTGCGACGGATGTATGAGGAAGAGGGACAAAGTTTAAGACGCAATGTTATGACAAAGTAGTATGTCCCAATTGAATGCATACTGCATGCAACAGGACTTTGTAAGGGCAGCTGCAGTGAAAGTAAAACAAAAAAAAGTATGCAATTTATAAAACGTAGCACAAGTTAAGATCACAAGGTAAGATGGCCGTCAAGGATGAACAGATGAACACTTTTGTTTTTATGTAGCCAGACAGATCTCAGTGTGAGTAAAGTGACTGATTGTCAACCACAGAACCAGCACCAGCACACAATCACTGTTCCACATTTCTGAGCCACTGATCGATTTTACACTTTCATGGAAACAGTTTGACACGATCCTCGTGAATCAGCTCTCCCTTTAAATTCTGAACATTAAACCCTTTCATTCCTGTGGGAGCTAGAAATTCCAGCTCATCTCTGCCAGCAACCACCAGTTTGAGATGACAAGCTGGTAACTAGCGCATTAATGCCCCTTCCTCAGATCCATTTCAGCTGCAGACATTATACAGTAGCTATTTCAACATTTCCACTACGTGCGTCAGTAGTCTATACCGTCAGTACGCAGACAGCTGGCTATAGTAAGTCATAAATTGTGCATATGTCTGTGTGTGAGATGAACCTCACAGCCACCAGCTGGTTATGGCTGTTACCTCGCAGAGCAGTTGGGCTTTGGAGGTGCTGTTTGGGTTTCGGGGAGGAGCGAGAAGGGGTCGAGTATCTCAGGTGCTGAGCTGCTGCTGGAAAACAGGAACATTTCAGCAATGGGAGTCAGACGTTATTCTAGCTGAGATTCACAGCATTACTGGAGAAGAAACGGGGGGCTGTTGAGGCAATGAAGGCCATAGAAGCCTGAGGTGCAGTTTGAGGCCACTAGGGGGCTCTGCAGCCAATCATCCACAGGCAGTTTCTTTCAGACGGAGGAGCAGCAGGCTGTCAGAGCAAAGTGGCAGAGCAGCCAATGCACCAGTCTCAGCACAGGCAGAGAAATGGAGGCTGGTTTGGTTACACATGCTTTTACAGTGAAGTGAAGTCAGTGAGAAAGGCAGAAATGTAGGTGTCTCTCATGCCCAGTACAGCCAGAGCTCAGATACAACTATCAGGACAGTAACCCTTTCAACTGTATAAATTGCATCCATTTAAGGTGGTAAGTACAAACAAAAAAACTGTAACAATTCAGCAGAGAAATAGCAAATATCTGCTGTAAGGTAAAAAAAAAAAAAAAAGTCCAAAGGTTAAGGCCACATGCCTCTCAACAGGGCTGGTTACAACAGGATAAAGGCATTCATTTCACGTTTAACCAGCTGAATCCTGCCCTTTCACCGCTGTCCTCTCTGCCTCTAGTAACAGAGAGAGAGATTACCGTTTCTGGATTAAGGAAAACACCATTACCTTTATCTCCCATTACAGGATTACTTCAAACGGATTCTAAACTCTTAAAGAAAATAAACCCCCTGGACACAAAACGTTAAACAATGTTAGTGTCACTGATTCCAGGAGTCGCTCTGGATTCTCAGTGTTGCTGGAGCCATGCTCTAATTCTGCAGGATGAGGGTGTTTCTTTGAAGTGAAAGTTATGGCAAGGCGATAAGAGGAAGGATGCATGTGAATAAAAGACATTACAGCTGAAAGTGATCAAAACAACGAGCCCTCAAACACCAAGCCATGGCACTACAAGGCAGCACAGTCCTTGTGCTGTAGGTGCAGCCAGAAGAATGAACACAATTCCCACTCGCACAGTGACTAACAAGAGATTACACCGCTTGGAGAGCAGAACAAATATTAATATAATGTCAGCTGATAACACAGTGCAATAATGAATCTGACAATCTGAGTGGTAGCTACAAGAATGAAAAGATTCATTTACAGGGTTTGTGTGTTTTGCAGTAAAAATATAAATATGACACGTTTGTGTACGCGTCTATCACAGTACTCACTAGCAGACTGGCTCTGATGTCGAGGAGAGCCACCGTTTGGCAGTTGCAGGTTGGACTCACAGCTGCGGCTGTTCTTGACGGGCTCTGGGACCTGGGCCGTCGCCGTGGAGGAGCGCGTGAGGTTGGGAAGACTACGACGCAGCTTTTCTGCAGTGGCAACAATAGTCGAGAGTTAGCTCAGGCAAAACAACCATAATGTCCAACACAGGCTCCATCTCTGGCAGCTCTGCTTACCTTCGTTCTTTACCACATTGGTCTGCAGGTCGTGCCCGTGGCCTTGCAGCGAGTGCCGCGGCTGCTGCAGGCGGGTGATGACGGGCTGAGGTGAGCCGCGGCCGTGGCTGTAGTCAATAGAGCGGGCAGGGGAGCGAGAGCGGGGCGAATTCCTGGGGGAGGCACGGGGCGAGTGTCGAGGGGAGGGGCTGAAGCGATTGGAGGGCAGGTGGAAGGCCGGGTGCACCGCCTCCTCGTCATCCTCTAGACTGTGTGCATCTAACTCCTGGTCGCTGAAGGCGCTGCGCCGCAGTGAGTGGCAGGACGAACCTGAGCTCCGCCTGGATGCTGTTGCAGCGTAATCTTGTCTCAAACCTGACAAACATGGACACACACACTCACAGTTACACACTTCAAAACAGCTGTTTGGTCACAGAACAGTGTACTACTGGAGATCACACTGGCACAGGTACATACTCTCTTCCTGCATGCGAGCCAGTATCTGGACGTCAGTGACATCATTGAGTTTGTAGGTAGTTGAGGAGCCCACGGAGTCCTCATCCATCTCTGAGGTGCTCAGCTCGCTGTCCACCGATGACTGCGGGCTCACGGCTGGAGGATTCCTCTCTGCTGCTGAGTTTCGCTGGTGAACTGGCAGGGAAATCATTGTGAACTCTTTAGTGACACATATTCACAGGGATCGGACAGCTTTTTAAGAGTAAAAGTCAAGCACTTTGTACCTAAACCAAATATTTCTCTGGCAGCATGTATCATCACATCTAAACTTTTGCTATAAATAACAGGAGACAGCAAGCAAATATGACGACGGGGGTCGTTTCATTTAAAATATAAAAAAATGTTTGGTTTTCAGAAATGAGTTTTGTAGATGAAGCACCAGATTATGTTGAAAGTCAAGCATTTCTCAAAGAGTATATTCGAATTCAAGCAAAATGACTTGAAAACATAAGGTTTTTCCAAACTTTCAAGAGTTTGTACAAACCCTGTAGTCAACAACAACAGATATTCAGTGATTATTGGTTAACTATAGAGACCTATACCTGCATTCCCGGGCATTAGCTGCTGTCTGACAATGGGCACTCTGCTGGGGGTTGAGGAGGGGGAGTTGAAGCCACTGCTGTAAGGACTGTTGACTGCGTTTGTGCTATACGGACTTCCATAACCCTGCTGGTTGTAGGGGCTTCCATATAGGCTCCTGCGCTTGTTGGCTGTAGTCACAGAACAGAACTTATATATCAGTCAGTCCATTTTACATTAGCAAGGATCAAACGCACAACAGGTTTGGTCATAAAATCAAGTTTTTTTTATGCCTTAAAAGAGAGAAATGTTCTTGTTCTCAGCCAGGTTATTGTACAGTTTTGGGACCTGCACTCACAATCAGTCTTTGACAATACTCTGCATTAGAACAGATGTTATATAGTCTGAAGACCCACAACCACACCTCTGTACAAAGAGAGTTAGACAACAAAGTCATTACATACAACAGCTAATATTACATATTACAAGTTAGCAGTTAAGAAGAGAATGCGACAGAAATGTGGCCGTGAACGCGCCACAATATTACATTGTTATGATCATAGTGGGTGTATTGAGTCATTTCTTAATTGATGCTACTTTACCTGTACTTTATTACAGATCAGTGTAATATCATTATTGTGAATGCAGGACATGGCTGTATTTTCAAAATCAAAGCCCACAGATGACAGAAGCTAATAGGGTACCCACAGACAATGCTGGATTGTCAAAATAAAAGCCCTAGATGGTAACAGCTTACAGGACAAGGCTACATTTTCAAAGTTAGTCATACTTTCAGGTTTTAAGGCTTTTGTAGTTTAAAGTTTTTCTACATTGTTCTTACATATTAAGAGTTATTCAACTTTTCATTCCCATTCATACGAATTAGACCAATTTTTTCCATGTCTTCATACTCCTTTTTACACTTTTCCCAACTCACATCTCACATTCATACTTTCAGCTAGAAACTCCTTTCAAACCGTAACACATTCTACATCTTTCTTACATTATGACTTTTATTCAACTTTTAAAACCAATTCATACGTTGCATTCTTCGTCTCGTTCCCACTTCTCGACCCATTCATAGTCCTTCAAATGAGCCATTATTTTTCAGTATTATTCAACATTCAAAGCCAGCTATCCACTTTAGTGGAATAAATAACTAAGAGTAGGCAGCCTACAAGATAAGATGTCAGTGGTAGAAGTCAAGATGCTGCATTTGTGGGGTGGTGCTGGGTGGTGCTGGGTGGGGGGGGGGGGGAGATCAACTACTAAAAAGTAAACATTAATTATTTCGCAGGTATGTGAACATACTACATCTAAACACTGTGGCCCATAAAAGACCCAGATGAAGCCCATTGCCCATCCCAGTATTTGACTGCAACGCCAGCAGTGGCTGCTCACAGCCGGCACCTTTCTGAAAGCTCTACAGTGTGTTGGCAGTCTGGTCGAGTCTCTTGAACCGTATGCTGAGTGTGGGCCCGACAAGAGTTCCTACATCATCAGCCGGGAGAAACACTTAACAATATACCCCATTCAATCCATACACGCAGGGCACAATGCCATTCTCTGTGAAACCCAGCGAGCAGCAGTCAAAGGCTCCAGTCCACAGAGTCCATTGTCTCAGTCATGAGATCCGGCTCTGAACAGGCTGCTGGACTCTGCGGTAGTTTGGATGGTTAACGCCTCGGAGTCCACTGGTTTACCCATCCCTCGGTTTCGTTCTTTCCCTCTCTGACTGGATGTGTTTACACACTGTGTGGTGGTGTCTGGAAATAAGCCTTTTAAGATCAGCTACCTCCTCCTTCCACGTTCTCCCTCTCCTCGTGCTCTGCACTCTGTCCTCCTGCATTATTTAGGAAACACCATCATGTCCACTCTGCTGCCATCGACACAGAGTAGCTACAGAGGAATGTCAACAACGCTGTGATGTGTAGGTCTGTACCCCTGTGCACTTTAAAAACAACAGCTGCTTTGTTTTCCGTTAGACATGTTTTGGGATTTTTCTGAACATATTTTAAACAATAGCCAAAGCAATTCCAAAAATATTCAGTTAATTTCAAACCATTTCCAGGCCTTGAAAACAGTTTTTCTAATATAATTTTCCCAGGAATTTCATGACCGTGGGAACTATGTACATTCTGCATCTGTGGGCCGACACCGTGGCTAAAAAATATACATCAACGTGTCATTTCTGTGAGCGCTAACAAACATGAATCATCTCTTGTGCACCATGAAGCAGAGGACTGACACTAGCTATATTAGGAAACTCTTCTTACAGCCCATATAAACCCAGCTAGGGGTTCTGGGCCCTATCACAGCAAGTGTAGCAGCGTATTGTCTCTAGAAAGAGACACAGACCAATTTAAAGGCATCTGTAGCACAGGGACCAACCAAAATAGAGTGACCCCAAGTCCTCAGTCGTGTCCTACAACAAGAAGTCAGAAAAAGAGAGAAGAGCTGCTGTTTCTACCCACTGTGACTGATGCCATTTTGATTTACTATGATATGAATCGTACAAGAGGATTTTCCATCTTGGCTTTTCAGCCTGTGGAAATTGCCCTGAAGTTTCCACAGACCGAAAAAACCCCCCCCAAAAATCCTAACTGAGCCAGCCCACAACAGCCTGATATAAAATGAAGGCCTGGAGGGCTTAAATGGGGAGGAGGAAATGGAAGACAACACTCTACATTGAGGTCTACTTGATGTAAAAAAAATGAAATAAAAAGAACAAACGGCTTAAAACAGAGCTTCGAGCATATCACAAGAGAAGAGCAAACAGGAGAAGCTTCAGTAAATGAGAGAGATAAATACCACAAAGGAGACATGTGAGAAAGAGGTGAACTATCTATACAGGATGAGGTTTAGGAAAAGTCAAAGCCTTTATGAGCAGGCGCAGGGCAGGTCAGCTATTTGACTGTGGCTGGGACCTCTTGGGGCTTGTGTGTGCTCTGGATCAGCAGTGCAGGACAGCTGTAGAAACAAAACGTTTCAGCTCGGGAAACGCACGTTTGTTGTCCGACTAGTACAGCCAACTCGCGGCTGTCTCCTCCCTGCTGTTAGTCATATAACTGAGGCATGTCTTCTGGGGATATGATTTCAACAGGGTGTGCACAAACACAACCTTTGGGTCACTATTGACACACTCAAACTAAAGTTGAGTGTGAACTTGCTGCATAAGCTGGCACAGACATAATGTTTAGACAGATACAAATGTTTTCGGATATAAGGAGGAAACCTCTTTGATTTGAATCTGTCACAAGTGAAGCTAAGACTTTTTTTCTACTTGCTATTCCTTTGACACAGACTGAAATCACCACCCTGGCAACAGGGTTTCCATGCTGCTGTTTGAGGCTGGGTGTGAATGGGAGCAGCCGGGAGCCATAAGGGCGTGTCTGCGGTGAGTCTGTGTTTCACACAAATGCTCTCAAAATGTAGTGCTTAAGATCTGCTCAAGACATTTTGCGTGCAGAAAGCAATTTTTTTTTTTACAAATATCGCTACTAATGCCCCGAGCTTGATGTTTCATTTACCTGATTCAACAGTTTTAACCAAATGCCTGGTGAATCACAAGACTCCACAGAAAACCTTTGTTGTTCTGCAAGCCTTTGTGGAAGTGGTGACTGGCTGCACGCGCCACAAAGACCCTAAATGTGGTGGCCAACGTACATTTTTGGTGGCAAAAATATAAAGTTATGTAAAAGCAATCCAGAAAAAGCAAGTTATCACAGTCTTCCTTGACTGAGGCACTTCAATAAATGAAAAGAAATTACCAAAAAAATATAAGTTTTTTTATAATAATTCATTTAAATTGAAAACTTAAAGTTCTTTGTAAACATATGCTACATATATTCTCCCTCAGTCTCCTAGTTCACAATCTGTCCTTCCTAAGGAAGGTTTGTGGAAATGTAACATTGATTTGACGAAGGCTCGTAGTATAGGGAAGAAGCTTGGTGGCCACAGGGGGCCTCCTACATGGAATTTTTGGGTGGCCACGGGCCACAGGGCTATGGTTAATGTTGAACCCTGGTATCCGTGACAGGAGGGATATTTTCACGCCACAGCAGGATAATCATTGTCCTCTGTCACCACTAAACCCCACTAACCCAGTTATTTGTAGTATTAGTCAGCTGCTAGACAGATAGCGTGCTTTGTTCCCTCTTAGGTTAGACAGTTACACACAGATCTTAGTTAAATTTGGACTTATTGTTATTTTTTGCCTCAGCAATACGGTAAGCCTGAAACAGCCCATAGTGCTCGTAATAAAAGGAAAAAAGAAAGCAATTATTCTTTGTGCGTTGTGATGAAAGTTGCGGATTCCTGATTTCAATTAGATTCATCATCAGCTGAGGAGGTAGCCCAAAACAGCTCTCATACCAGAATCCATGTGTTTTTTTCCCTGTTTGCATGGTCATAGGCATATCTGATCTGTGAAACGTGCAAAAGCTGTGCAATTTGGATCCACAAAAGGCCTGCAGTCATTTCGTTTGGCAGGCACTCTAACCTGATCTCAGTATCCTTGGATGAGGAGATGGCTGTGTGTCTAGGTGCTGTCCAGTTTCTTGCACAACAGAGCTGAGGAGATTACATCTACCCGTCAGCGGCCTATTGCTCAACATGATCTAAGTGTCACGTGGGCATACCACTGTCAAAATGGAAACGACCCCTCTCAGTTTAGCTGCGAGGATTTGAGGCCGGTTGTCCTCACTAAGGGACCAACTATAATTAGTGGCAGTCAAAGGCTCAGATAACAGACAGAGACCAAGGACTATAACGTAGACCTGGGTGATGCATTGTAGATGGCTCATAATGATGTTCATGTATGATTTATATTGTACACAATTTTGAATTCTTAGTTTAGAGTGTGCAGGACAAAGAAAATTAATTCAAATCTAGTAACACAAAAGCCGCACTCCACAGCTCCTCCACTGGGTGGGTCTGCCATTCAGATAAATGTAACTACACACTGAGAGCCTAACACTAGTTTACAGGCATTCTGGTGCTGATACTTCAACATGGACCACTTTAAGATTGCTGGTACCACCATGACTATGTACCTTGACATTTTGAAGGAGAAGGTGATGCACTAGAAAGAGTACATTAATTAAGTGTATTACTGATGTTGTTACCGATTCATTACTTCTGCTGCTGCTAAATTGGCATATTTACCTGACAGGGTGAGGTCCAATCTGTGGATGAGGGAGCGCTTGGCTGATTCCATCTCAGGACTGGGGTTGTCAAGAGCTTGGCGGCACCACACGATAGGACTCAAGGTTTTCTGCAGGGGGCTGTTCAGTTTTGCCTCATATAACCTGGAAAAAACACAAACGGCACACACAGTTGATGTGGTATATTACATGTTCATAAACGCGACACCAGCAAACGTCACACAAACATCACTCTCAAGCGATGGCCGAGTACAACAGCTCACGCTTATCGCACCTCATATGTGACGTGACCCAACAGCTCTCAGAGGAAAGAGATTGAGGGGATGACAAGCGTTTTATCACAGAATGCTGCAATGGCAAAGAGGCATTTATGTGACCATGCTTGTTGAGACTGAAAATTACTATTTGTTTTCATTCAAATCTGTTTCATACTGAAATATTTAGAAATCCTGGGGTCCATTCATTATTTAAGATGCTGCTACAAACACCGCCAGTTGAAAACGTGCTTAGTGGTGACTTGCAGATATCATTTAGACTTGTAAAGATAATCTTTACTCTTTCACATGTTGCATGTGTTCATTTAGCACAAACCACCAGTGGTATCTGTCTCGGGGGTCTCCTGCAACACGTCCAGCTCCTGCTGCAGAAATCGTTAGGAGTGAATCACTAGCCCAAACCGTTTGGAAGAAGTCACTGGGTTCAAAATCAGTGCTTAGTCATCCGTATGATGGGAACACATAAAGGTATAAAATAAGGCTACAAACTAAGTGAATTGGCCAGTATTTTGTTTGTCAGTAAGTATGTAAGGAATACAAAATGTGTATTTAAGAGAAGAGAAGAGAGTTTCCACTCAGAAGAGAACTCTGAGTCAGCAGCTGTCAGCTCTGTTGCCGCCATAGAGAAAGCTTTTCATGACGAAAGCAGAAACAGTACAGGCAGAGGTGGGGTGGTGCAGAGAAATACAAGCCTGAAATCTGGGATCTGCACATTTTCACTGTTTATCAACACAATGACCGTCAGTCCCATTTGCTACAGCACATAGTAAACCTGCCACCAACAGCCCCAACACTTAAACTCTGGTATGTGTCCACACGCAGTACAAGGAGTGTGGCAAGCATCAATTGATAGGCCGAGCTCTGCAGGAGAACATGGCCTTTTAAACCAGTTTGATGTTAATTCAGGGATTACAGGAGTCTACGACGGGAGCTGGCACTACGTGGTAATCCCAGCTATCAATCTGATGCAGGGGGCAAACAGTCAGGGCATAATGAGACTTGCTCTGTTAAGAGGGAAGACACTGCTGTGAGCTGGCTTTCAGCCAAATATGCTCTACCACTGTAGTAGTTTAAGAACCTGTCATTAAGTTGCATCAGGAGTTATGCCTTTACATTGTTTGTTACTGTGTCATGATCATAGAATATGCCATCAAACAAACCCTTCCTGACAAGACAGATGCTGACTGAGGACGGCCCATCATTACATTCACGTCTAGTCAGTAGCTGATGCCAATTACATCCCAACAGACCGCCTGTAAACCCGTCTACCAAATCTAAATGGCTGACATCAGCCGCGTAGCGAAGTCTCCTCTCGGTGTAACGCTGCCTCCTCTTCGAGGGATTGAGACGGGATGAGAGGTGAGATTTAGACAGCAGCACAAATCCAGTGATGCTCTGGAGTTTCGGGTGATTACACTTCTAAAGTGTCGCTATGCAAAAAGCCACCTGACCCTACAAACTCAGCACCTGGAGGAAATGACACAAGCACACAAAGTATTGGGAGAGGACTGACAGCAGAGAGTGGGGACGAACATGTGGGCTGTCAGCACAACAAGCACACCAGCATTGTGCCAAGAGCCACTCCACACGACCCTTTCATCGTTTGTAATCCCTGTAAATGCAATGGCCGTGATCATCTTTTGGCAATGACATAAGCATCTGATCCTATATGGTGAGACAGCTAAGTCACCGCGCCTGTCTTCTTCTCACTTGCTGCTGCGGAGCAACTTGTGGCTCTGTGCCAGCTGCTGTGCTGGAGGGAATTCACAGGAGGAACAGAACCATGGCTGCCTGCCTCTCTCTCTCTCTCTCTCTTTCCCACACGGCTGTTCAGGAAGGGAAACAACTTTTCATTTCTACTGTGCTCGCCTGCCACCGCCGCCATGACAAGCAGCCACATCACAGCACCAAAAGAGGCTCAACAGATAGATGATCGGGGACCGATCGGCCTCAGGAACAAATCTGTCAGCAAATATGAGATAATGGAGGGAGATCCGGCATCGACTGTGTGACAAAGCAGGTCTGTTGTGGCTCAGAGTCCGAGAAGTGGCTTGACATCGCCCACACGACTTGCCAAACAACCTTCAGCCAGTGATCCACAACACAGATGACTAACATTGTTTTGTCGCGGTAACTAACGTGCAGAGCAGCTGTCGCCCGGCACCGAAGCCACAGCCAAGATCCCTCCCAAGACAAGCCTGTCACTCACCAGCTGTCCTCGTCTTCGTGTAGACAGTCCATGTCTTCCAGGTCTAAAATGTCCACTTCGTCTAGGATCGATGTTTCGCCTTCATCTGTAAAAGCCCCGGTGGCGTCCGAATAAAGTGAGTTCATGCTCGACACGGAGGCGGCAGCCGAAGCCCCCTCATATTCATACGCCCTCCTGAAACTGATGCCGTCGTACGACAGTCTGGGGCTCAAGCAGCGGCTATTCTCCAGCAGTCCACCGTAGCCGCCCGTCCCGACGAACCCCACCCCAGCGAAGCCGGCCAGCCCGGCTGCCAGGGACGATGAGTCGTACCCGTCGCTGAGGGGTCTGTGGTTCCCGGACATCGCCCCGGACGAGGACAGCATCGTGGACCGACTCCGAAGCTGTTCGTTTTGCTGTTCGAGCTTCTTCACCAAGTCCTGGAGCTTCCGCACCTCCAAGTCCGCGTTGATGTTCGAGTTGATATCCTCCATAGCGGCTCCACAGCCCCGCGGAAATGCGCTGCGCTCGGTGCCGCCTTCCGTCGCGTCTCTGCCGACGGTCCCTTTGTTTTTGTTGCCTCCACTGTCGCCTACGTGTTCACGCGCGACACTTTGGTGTTCGACGGACTTAAAAAGCTCAACGTCGTCATCTTCTCCGGTGTTCCGCGCTCACGGGCAGGGTCGAGGCCATTTTCCCCCAATACTCGTCACCAACTGTGAGAGACCAACAGGCGGCGGGGAGGTGACGTCACCGCGGTCAGTATCGGGGGCGAGCACGTAACCAACACCTATTTGCACGTGCACAGATAACTACTCGTGTACAAACGCCTATGTGTCGTATTTACACATGTATTACTGCGCAGTGTGATTAATACGCTACCGCAGGATTTGGATAACCCAGTTATTTGATTAGTTATTAATTTACCTGACTGTTCATCTATTCATTTTTTCAATGATGCGCACATTTATTAACCCACAGCGATATAGTGCTGGTCCATTTCATCTCTGCAGGAAAATAGAAAGCGAATTGTATGGTGGCAAAAATGATGGTACTCAAAATTTGCACTACACACAAAATAACCCCTCTCAAACAAATAGGAGCACAAACTGTTTATTTTCATATACAAACATTACATACGTTTCAAAATGTTGTAAAAACGAAAAGAAGATGACACCGAGTCATATACTTCTGTAGCATGTTTCTGTTTCTCAGTATTACAGTTCCAGGGCTTCCTCTGACTCCAGATGCTCCGCAGCTTGTTGAGACACTGCTGATCCTCCTCCTCGCTCTCCAGTTTCATTTTCAGCCTCCACACTCTCCTCCCCCTGCCCCTGGCTGGTCATAGTAGTTTCCAGTCCATCCTGGTCAGCGCTGGCGTTCTGCGACTCGGCTCCCTCATCATCTTCATCTTCTACATCCATCTCAAAAACACGAATGTGCCTCAGATTGGCGCTTAGCTAGCCAGGAAAGAAAAAGCAAATTTTAGGAGACAGTTCATTGCATTCATTCACTGGTATGCCCCCCGCTGGCAGAGACATGTAAAGAGGCAGAAAATACGTAGATCATCTGACCTTAATGATCCCTGGCACAAGTATAGGAATACTGCAGTACAGTTCATTCACACACACACACACAATATCCCAAACCAAAATCCCCATACACTAAGTATTATGGGATGTCCTAGATATAAATTTAACATACCACACAGGCCACCTTGCGAATTCCATTGACAGCTACAAACTGAGCCTTCATGCTCTCCATTTCACGCCACTGGTTCCCCAGCATCAGGCCTTGGCATGGGATGGCTCCGCTCTGCTGGTCCAACCTGACAATACAGGTGACATATGCAGCATGTTACGCTTCATCTCTGCTGTGAATGGCCCAAACGTGTACATCTTTGGATAATTTTAATCCACCCACTCAATTCTAACATTTAGCTTCCTTGTCCTGATTGTGGAACAAAATGCACATACAGACGAGTGAGATTTTTTGTTACGAAAGGGAGTTATACCCAGTAATGCACACGCACACACCTCAGGTTAGGGTCCCAGTTGAATTCAAGCTCACAGCTCAGGGTAGAAGCAAGAGGAAGCTGAGCCAGGACACGCCTTCTGTTCTCTTCTTCGGATCCTTGCAAGACCACAGTTAGCATTTCATCGTCATAGAAACGAGCATCCAGGCAGCTGTATACATAATTAGGCCTGAAAAAGAAAAACATGGTAGCAACACCTTTAGTCGCTGAAGAATTACTCTGCACATTATGTCTGATCAACAAATGAATTGGTAAGAATAACACGAGTGGCACTAACTGGGCAGCATCATCATCTGCATTGTCAAGATGGTGGCTGAGGTCGATGGACATGACACTGTTGGGGATATGCCTGAGCGAGCAAAACAAATCCAGTTATAGACACAGATTACAAACTCACACATCCACCCACGATCACACAAATGTACCTGTTTGGGTCTGTTCCTTTGCGTAATAGGTAGAGCTTGCAGGGTGAAATCTCTGGCATGCAGAACAACACATAGTGCATTTTGGTTTTCTTGTCATTCCACCTGTGGGACAACCAGGAAATACAATCAATACAAACACCTACTGTACCTGACTGCACAGGCCTTTAGGAAACTCCAGGATGTTTGTGTTTTACATACAAAGACGGAAGTTCAAAAAGTCGTGGAGTGTTTTCAGAGCTGAAGAGACAATGGACAAGAGGAAATAAATACAACTTTAAAATCACATGCATTTAGTCATATTTCAAGCAATACAGATTTTTAACAGAGACATGAGCTCATACCTCTCTGGCACGTTGTACAGGGGCAAAATGATGGCCTGTTTTACAGAATTCCCAATCACTTCCTAAACACAAAATAAAATGAAAGTCAAAGTCAAATTGTCACTAAAATACATCTGTTTATAATGTTTAAAAAGCATGTTCAGTTATGTTTTATTAAACAAGTATTACCAACACACCTGGTCAATTGACCTTAGCCAAAAAGCTGTATAGTGGCTACTGTATGTGTAAAATGCTGAAGGAAGGCTTTTGAGCTACACACAGAATGAGCAAAAATGTCTAAGGCCTATCTTGAAGCTACATTTTCAGAGTGATTAATTCCAGACTTCCTGTATAAGTGTCTCTGACATTTGTAATTAAATGCTACAGCACCCAAAACTTACTGCAGGTTTCTGTAGACACTGCTCAATCACACTCTCCATCATCCTCTTGACGAAGTGCAATGACTTTTGGGGATATGAAGGAAACAGCAAGGGACTCTCTAGATAAACCAGCCAAACATTGTATCTGTTAGCAACGGCATTAACTGAGAAAAACAAACACACCACAAAACAGACCATTTAACCGGATTTCTACACACAAATTAAGTTATTTTCTGCATTTCTAAAGTCAAGGTCATGGTTCACCCTTCAAGTGCGTGCTCTCCTGTAGAAACTTCAGCCACTGGTTTCCCTTTGTGTTGGGTGGAGACACGAGGTCCTCGTCCTCGTCCTTCAGGTACTGCAAAAAGTCCATATGAAAGAGAAACCAGAATGTTGTACGACAGCAGCTCCATTCACAAAGACTTGAAGCTGTGCAACACAAAACCACTTACCTGACCAACTCGTTCTACGTTGAAGTACTTCCCTTTACGATCAAACAATTCTTCATTCTGTTAAAACCAGAGAGCAGCTTAACGCGTTTGTAAAAAGCTATAAATATGTTGATAAAACATATTTAACGGTCATCACAGGGTCGTGATGATCTCACCTCGCTGAAGTGCTCCGACAGGAAGTCGGCAACAAAGGCAATGTCCTTCTGAGTCATCTGAGGGATTAACCAACACGTTCAAATCATAAAAGAATAGCAGGGACACTTTTAAAAAACAAATCTCTCTCAGCACCTTCAATTGCTCACCTTGTTGAGTTCTGGTGGCACATGCTCCTCACACATTCTTAGCATAGCTGTGGGTGAAAGGAGAAAAATAAATCATTAAAACATTGTACATGGGATCTTACGAGCTATAGTATGTACAAATTAACGTCATTTGTATAATTTATTCTTACCTACATACAACCACCGAAAAAAGGCTTTAAAGTTCTTCATACTCTTGTCAATCACCCTAAATGGCAAAATGAAAGCAAAGATACACACTAATATGCATGATATACACACAGTAATGTGAGCATTGCTACTGGTACAAGAAGCCAGTTCATGCAAAGATCATTGAACTCACTGCAGAAGTTCGTTGGCTTTCAGAGAAAAGGAGCCCACAGCTGTGATGGCACCTGAAAACATAAAAACACACATGCAGTTGTTGCTGATTAAAATGCAAATTCTTTACTAATCGAGCAGGTTAGGGAGGGACACGATACCTTCTATAGCTGCCGAATCCAGACCGAGGGGCTCGAACTTCTGCTTCCACAGGGACATGCCTTTCACCTCACTGAGGTGATACAGCAGAGCCTCGGAACCACTGCAGCGAGCAGAAGGGTGGCAGAGATTTGAAATGGAGAAACAAACTTAGGTAGGTAGGAGAAGTGAAAGGCTGAAAATACCTCTGCAGGTGGCTGATCACCAGCTTCTGGATGCTGGAGTAAGAGGACTCAATGGATTGGCCGAGCTTTTTCAGGCCCTGTGACGAATACACAAACAGCATCTTATCTGAACTGCATATAAATTCAGGTTGGAACACTAACAGCAGCATTCGCACCACCTCTTACTCTCACCTTCACGGTCAGCTGGTTCATGAGAAGAGCCTGTAGTTCAGGGCTGCATGAAAGCAGAGAGCCAAAGGTGAGAAAGCTTCATTACAATCGCACATGCTTCCACAAGCTAAAATAAAAAGCAGATCAACTAGCCCAAGATATGTTGCACCATCTACAGGACACTCCAAACACTGCAACATGATACTGAGCAAATTCTAACAATAGAAACGGCCTCTTTTCTCACCTTGATTGTCCCCAAAGCAAAAGCTCCAGAAACTCATCTTGAACCTGAGTGCTTGTGTTCTTCTCCTACAAAGAGGGGAAATAAGACAATTGTTGCGCTCTGTCATTATAGCAAATTTAGACTACAAACCATGACTACAGACCTGAACAAACTTAGTGAGACGAAGATCCATCTGCATGAGGATGTCCTCCCAGGCTTCACACATACACGTAAGAGAGAGGTGCAGGTACTGCAGCAGGGTTGAGATATGGGTGAACTTGCGTGCCATCCTGGTCACCTCAGGCAGGCAGTCTGACAACAAGCCTGTGTCCAGCTGGAAGAAAAAATAACCGTTGAAATAAGTTGAAATGTCCAGTCAGAGCAGAGATGAGGACACGAAGGAAAGGTTTACAAAAACTAGAAAAGGAATTCACCAGACCTGAATGTAGCAGATCTCTGGCTTGTTGTCAGCAGACCTGACTTCTGAGATGACAGACAACGACTTGAGGTCACTGGACAGACTCAGGCTGCGACAGGTTCCTGATACCTGTAGAGTGTCATTACATTAAGAGAGCAAGAGTTAATGTATTGTTGTATTCTTCAGATATCAATTCATATTAGTTGATTTTGTCAATATTCAATTACTTTAAAACTTTGGTGTTTACTTCAGAATTGTTATCTAAAAGCATGCACTCTATATTATTGTTGTGAAACTTACAATTACAATTACAGGTTGCTGAGACCGTGTCAGAGAAGTGATGGGACACAACAATACAGTAATTGTTGAGGCTGTTGAAGTGCATTTTATTGTAAAGATGTTTCCACTTTTGATTTTGATGTTTAATGTCAAAATTTGCCAGCTAGTACTTTATCAGCGACCAATATCTCGGTGTAAACATGATTAATGAAGTCTTTTGGATTGAGGAACAACTTCCTAAGAATGAACTAAAGAGCCTCACCCCCGTTAGAGTGGCAATCTTGTACATCCCGTAGGCATAAAGCTCCACAAAGCCAGCATCTCCTCCAAGAACAAGTACGTTCAGCCTGCATGGAAACAAAAGTGATGAAATCATTTCCAACATGGCCAACTTACAAAAAAAAGACTCTGGCATTGGTTTTTTTCAGTGTGTTGATTAAAAATGTCAGGCTTAATTTACCTAACTTCTCCCAGAAGATTCATTATCTCATCAGACTTTTCCTCACTGCAACACAGAGAGATAAATACATTTGGATGCTATCACAAGCAAAAACCTACAGTAGACAACCGATATCGAAGTAACGAGTTATGTATTAAAATACTGCCCCACCTGAAGATCTTTGAGGTTGTGCTATAGCTGGGGAAAGGGAAAGTTTGGACAAAAGTTATTCAATCAACCCAGAAAAGGTTGCTTTCTTACAATCGGATGTGGAATGAATGCTAGGGTTACCTCTTGGGAAGTGTTGGTAATTTGGGAAGAAAAAGTTTGGATTCATCCTCTGAGTTGTAGAAGGAGCTGAGGGCACTGAAACACATCAAAAAAAGACACTCACATTATTCTAGAAAAGCAAACGTCCTTTGTGCCACAGGTTTGATCCCTAAGCGCCATGCGCACCTGCTCTCCTCCATCACCTCCATCCAGTGCATGCAGGTTACAAGGTTCTGCATCGGAAACACGTGGAGGATCTCAGCTTTTTCAACACCACACAGGACCACCTGCTTGGTGTCTCCCAGGCTGAAAGCCAGTACTGGGGATTGAAGAGGGAATAACAGCTTCATGTTCCCATCAACAAGCAGATGACTTAAAAACAGTAAGATGTACACGTGCCATTCCTTACTTTTGCCATCAGGTCGCCAGGCAAGTGCAGTGATCTCCTTCCCAGTATACTCACTGGGCGGTAAGCTCCAAACACGCTGGAAACTAGCCAGGCGATGCAGCAGCAACTGTGGACAAACGTCATCACGTCACAAAATTATAAAAGATACCAAGACATGTTTCAATGTAAAAATTAAAAAAAAGACGGCAGATTTTCAAGCCTACCTCTCCAGTTGTGTTGGCCAGAGCAATGAGGTCCCTTTTGGGAGACCACGCCATACACAGCACAGGGTTAGGAAGTTGCTTCTCTCCCACTTGCCGGAAGGCAGGCATGTTGGGAGCTGGAAAATATGATCGGTTTTAATAAATACATACATTTTGAGAGCTGTAGGAAATGCTCTAATATGATTATGTAATCGTGTTATTGGCGCTTGAGGAAGACAGGACAGTTGAGCCTGTTGTTGTTGTTGTGTGTGTTTGTGTGCGCTTGTATCTTATAACGTTGCAGCGGAGCTGGACAACCTGCTATTCTCTCGACCAACAGAAAATAAAATCAACAATTGATTCTCAATACCCCTTATCGCGGGGGGGGGGGGCTGGACACTTACCGTTAAGAGTTGACAGGTCGGAGCCTTTTCTTCAAAGGTTTGGATATTATGCTAGCAGGTTTGTTAGCGAGCCGACGAAGCTAACGTAGATATAACGCCATGGCTAAATACACCGTGCTGGACGTTACAGGCGGCGACATACAGCTGTGAAACATGAAAATGCCAAAAACCAATCTGCTCTGCCCTGCGAAACACTACATTTATGTTATCTTCGTCATGGTTTTCACAATTACGCGGACAGCGCCATATTTTTCCCTATGACCAATCATGGTGGAGCAACGGGAGCCGTGGGAAGACACATTTGCTCAGAGGGGGAAACGCAAATCGTAAATGGCAGAGTACACAGAACTCATTAAAAGACATTCACTGTGGTGAACTCTTCTGGCCAAACGTTGGTATTTCATTTGTACAGAAAGATTAAATGTAAGAGCCCGAAACAGTATGTAAGAAGTAAACAAATGTAAGTAGTCACAGTTTATTTTTTATGTCTTCACATCTTCACATCTTCACACAGATGTGTTAGTATGCTATAGTGTGGAGAGGATGGTTGTATGAGTGTTTATTGCCCTCTAGTGATAACAGTACGTAACTATATCTCCATGTATTCCAATTTTATTTTTAAGATGTGCATGTTTGCTGTGAGAGCGTCTGTCTATAATCTAAAACTAGACTTCTGTCTACTGTAAATGTTATATGTTTAGTGTTGTTAGAAGTATCACAATGCTATTTTGTCTGCATTCATATATTCTAGTGGAGTTATCTTATAGGCTAAACACCATGTGAGGAGGAGGGAACAGTATCCTGATTTGATGCTGGAGATGACAGTGAACTTGGGTGTTCACTGCCCTCCAGTGGTCAAAGTGAAAAACAGCAACACGTTCAATGACTTCCGGTGAATAATAAACAAATGTTTGTGAAATGATCGTGTAAAATATTCTTATGTGGTCACAGTTTGAGACTACAACTCCACATTTGTCTGTGGGGGCAATACCAATATCAACACTCATTATTAATATTATTTAGCAATATGTGACTACATGTCGCACACATGTGGGCGGCCATTAACCCCAGGGTTGGTGGTTTGATCCCAGCTCCCGCTGTCCGCATGTCGAAGTGTGGCAAGACACTGAACCCCGAGTTGCCCCTGGTGGTGTGTGTGTCCCCTAAATGTCTGTTT
>JAVQJF010024799.1:0-12302 GCA_036023855.1 Gadopsis marmoratus | reverse complement strand
GGTCCAAGGAAGGAGAACCAGCTGAACCGGAGACAGGGTCATGGGGGGCCAAGGCTCATTGATGGTCGTGGGGAGCGAAGGCTGGACCGTGTGGTCCGATCCAACAGAAGAGCTTCTGTAGCTCAAACTGCTGGAACAGTGATGCTGGTTCTGATAGAAAGGAGTCAGAACAGGTTGTTGCATATGGGACTGTTTTACATTCACTTCTTAGATTATGATTCCAATTCATGATTAACTGCATTTATAGATTTACATTAATATAAAATCTGTAATAGTCAACATCCATTTTTGATAATATAGGAAGTATGTTATTATATTGGATACTTGTTTTCTTAATTCTGCTCAAATTAAACTACATTTTGCAGCAGTAAGTTGCATTTCTCTCAGAGGTCACGTCTGTTAACCTCTACAGTCCTGCACTGCAGCATCAGCAGAGCTGTTTGGGTGGAGGTGGGGGTGGGGGTTTCATCGTGGCCCCAGAAAGCTTGGGACCTGCGCTGGGTTCTTTTTTTTTCTCAAACTGCCCATTGGTTAAACATGTGTGGGTGTCGTGCTTTTCCTTGAGCGCACTTAAAATTCTAAATTAGACTGAATTCAATTTGGACATGAACGGCGTATCTGCAGCGTCACAGTCGGTGGGGACGAGGCACTCGGTCTGCTGCAGCTCCATTTCTGATTAGTCAGCTTTACATTAAAACCTTGTTTTGTGTGCAGCTCTCTCCTTGGATCTCTGCTGCTCGCGTCTTATTAGTGTGTATTTCATAGCGTCTCTCAGTGCGCCCGACACTTTGCACTATGCAGTTTTCTCTGCAATGCTTTGTTTACCATCGTCGCAGGTTCGCTGCTGTCGGAGCTGATGGATGTGTCCTGCAGGAGTCCCGTTCTTCCTAACAGCCGGCACATCGACAAACGCCACTGCGTCTTAAGACAAGGACAGCTTGATTGATTCATTTCCGTGCTGTTGGCTTCATTTGTAATTACGGTTATATTTTTATGTCGTTACCACAGCCAGCTCCCCCACAGGCTGACGGATAATACATCTCTATCCACTCTTGCACTGGCCTTAATTGTGACTCTATAATGCAAATTACAAAGTTTATTAAAGGCTGAGTTTCCAGAGAGTGAAAAAGGGCTGCCTCCACTCTGTCAGTTTTATGAGTGTTAGGAATATGGTTGGAGTATATCATCTCCGTGTGGAACTGTTGTTCCTCTAATACCAATTACAAACGAACGTCAGTTTCGTCTCTGCCTGTTCATCCACATTTAAAACAAGTTGTTTCTCAGTCATCCAGAGTGTTTAATAAAGTGTTTTACCTGCTCACTTTACGTACGGATTACTTCCAATTGTTCAAGTAATCAATGTGATGTGATAATATGATATCCTGATAATATTAAAGACTGCACAGATTTTGGAAAAAAGGGGACCAATGGTAAACAAAGCACAAAGACCCACAGAACTTTAATAACCTATAATTTTATCACGCCATATTTGGAAACATGAGAAATCACTGGAACGCTGGCGGAGTAGATCTGCAGCAGCACTCAAAGAACAAAAGAGTGGCCAACTGTACATTCACTTGTCTATTGTTAGTGTTAGTGAAAGTTGGAAAAGCACAGAAAACAGGCTAAAGGTGAGCTGTCAAAGTCTGAAATCACTCAGTGATTGCTGAACTCGTGCTATTGATCCCCTGCTGATGTATTTTAGCCTTTTTGTGTTGTGGAAAAGTACAAATCTTTCTCACTGCCACTTTCAGTGAGAAAGGTTTGGCTTGGTGTGTTGCTACTGGCCCCCTCCCCCCATCCTCCATTTTCCCCTCCTTAACCATTTCTCCCATTTAAAATATTCCTGTGGTCCGTCCACCTCGTTCCCACGGGGTCCATGCTTTAGGAAGATGAATGACCTGTAGCTGATGCACGATCCTGCAGGTAAGACTTTGTTCTGAGGCCTACAATCTGTTCCATTCTCATTCAGCAGAGAATGCCAGGCCTCTCCCTGCACGCTGTAGACTAGTGGGGGTGGAAATCATCACTCCTAAATCTGCCATGGCCCTAAAGACTGATGTTCACCTTTCTGTCGTTTATTCTACTCCAGCGTTGCGCAGACAAGGTCAATATGGCTTGTCAGGCCGCCCTCCTGGATCTGGATTGCTCTCCTTGACACTTCAGGATCCCAGAGTGGCTGGGTGACGCCGTGTACCCCCGAATGCATCACGGCCCTCGACTCGGTCTGCACCTGCGACTGCACAGAGTTCGTCTTCACGTGTGTTTGCGTGTCTCTGGGTGATCAAGCGGAGAGAAACGTATGCGTGTGCTGAAGAGGGTAATTGCCAGGCACAAAAGGCCACTAATTTCTGCACTTAGACAGCCACTTGCTCAGCCCAGCAGCGTCTTAAAATGCCCCGCTGGTTTCAGTTTGACCTACAACTCTCAAGTCAATGTCTCCCTGCCTTCCTCCTTGTGAATAATTACAGAATTCATTCTCACTTGTGTATTTAATCGCTTAATCCTTCAATCTTTTGAAGGATCCAACATGCAAAGACAGTAAAGAATTAAATCCATTTTGTGGAACACTGAGCCATGATTGTGGAGAGTTGGCCACAGCACTCTGGAGGATGATGATGTTGGACAGGCAGTGGATCGGAGAGTCAGTCAGGCAGTGTGGGCTATCAGAGCAAGGGTGTACTCAAAAGAAAGGGATTATGGCTCATAATTGACAGAGGGCAACAGGATTTGGTGGGATTTATTGCCATCTGAGAGTGAAATGGGCTCTCGGCACAGCTCATTCACTGGAGTGCCGGGCTCAGGCACTGGTTTCCATTGCAAAGAGAGGTGGTGACAGAGAGAGAGCAATTACCATGATTACCATTAGCTAAAATGTCTGGCTGCCAAAGGCCGTGGCAGACTGACGGTCCCACAGAAGGTAAGAACATCACTTATGCTTATTCTTCATGTTTTTCAACTCTTAAATTCAGTATACTGTAGTCATTAAAACAGGATGACTGACTTCAGAGGTTCTCATGTTTAGCTGTGAGCAGGTGAACAGTGGGCACCTACTCACATGAGATGAGACGCTGTGTTTGGCCCCTGCACCCTCGCGCCTGGGACACTGCGTTCAGCTTTAACCCAGCTTTACTCGAATTCTATGCAAAAGGCCAAGTGTGATTGTGATGACGTTTCTGTTTGTGCTTCATTTACATTGAATTGTTCTACTTTTAAGTTTCGGCCTGGATGCCATTAAATGAAACCCACTTTGTATTGGGTTAGAGCAGCGTCATATTCGCCATGAGAGCAGACCCAGTGGGAAGACAGGGTTAAAAGAGTGGAGCTTTGACAGAGCTTCACGCTCTCCTCCACGTCACAATTAGTTTTTTTTAATGGTTAAAAACATTGTAATTGCCCTCCTGATCTGATGCCTCCATCGCCAGGAAAATCATTTGTCTGTGTCTCCCAAAGCTGTTACCCAATAGGCGTCAGCATCACACATCAGCCGAACCTGCCATCACGGTCAGGAGGCTATTTTCAATAGGAAGGAGTATTCAAATTGTATCACCCACGGCGCTGAGCTAGCATTAGCACGAAGGTCAACGGGACACATTGGTAGATGAAATGCACAGGCTTGCTTCACTGGCATTTTTGTCTATTTAATAGAATCTAAAAAGCAGCTCGTCTGTCAAATATTTCTGTTACAACATCCAACTAATCAGCAATAATCATCTGTTCCATAGCCCACATTGCATACAAAGTATTAAGTCGTGAGATGAAGGTGTAACATGGCCAGCAGAAGAGCAACAACGGTCATCCAGGAGGATCAGAGAAGCGAACGGCAGACGTGAGTTCATTTAAAACACAAACCAAATATCTCTGTCACAACATGAGCCTCAAGAAATTCAATAATTCATGCAAACCGCTGCACGTTGCCATGATTTATTTGGTGTTCTCTGCTTGAATTAGCCGTGCAGGGTGATATAACAGGCGCTGCACGAATGATATGTAGGTTGTATGTTTTGTTGAACAAACACAATTCATCTACAATTAAATATGTCAGGCTTGACTTTAGAAGGTCAGTATTTATCTTTCTACAGGGAATTAATT
Source organism: Gadopsis marmoratus (assembly GCA_036023855.1). NCBI lineage: Eukaryota > Metazoa > Chordata > Actinopteri > Centrarchiformes > Percichthyidae > Gadopsis > Gadopsis marmoratus. Next base: position 8,210 of record JAVQJF010024799.1, on the reverse strand, counting down.
TCTTAATGTAGTACACAGCTTGTGCTCATGTCATAAATATATTGGCCAGTTCAGTGCTCCAGTTTTACAGCTATATAACAGCCAAAGGATATTTATCCCTACAGAGACTCCCGGACCTGTCTACAAGCTGGACGCTAAGCTTTTAGAATTTTCTATCATGCTCATCTGACCAAATGTCATTAATTTAGAGTTATTGTTATGCCTGCCTGGGCAGTTCAAAACAGTATTTACAAGCCAATAGATCTCCCATAACTCACCCCTAAATATCTAAAGAGTTAAATAGATTTGGTCATGATGGACAAAGTTGATGGGATTGATAAAGTTGTCACGCAAGCAACTGAAACACCCAGAAATATTCTGCACATTTGTACCCACAGAGTTTAACTTTTGTATTCAAGTGATTAATTAATAAGGGAATAAGTGATGACCTACATGAAAAATGAAGCTTCCACTGATGAGCCAAACACATCAGATCAGTGTGGAACCTTCCTCACATTAATACATGAAACAGAAATTCAACTTCCATAACTTTTCCACCATTTGAGGTTTGACTGGTGCTCTTAATTACCTCATTGTGTCCTCTTCTGCAATGGTTTAATGGCAGCCTAACTGGAGATTCAGCTCCACCAGTTCTCCATGAGCCTCAGTCACATAACATGGAGCGCCGCATTAAGCCACATTTCCTTTTCTGATTTTCTGAAAATTTGGATAACATTTGCGTCATATTCCACGGTTTCCTGTCTTTATTACATTTATTGAGCTGGAACAGGCATCAACTCTGTGAGGTGGCAGCTTCAGGTCAGCCAGCTGACTACAATGCAAATCACTGGGATTCAATTCAAATGCGCCTTTCTATTGTTATTAAATCTGTTTTTGACAGACAAACACATGCTAAGTCATTGTCCATATTTTGGTTTCGTCTGTCATGGGGCTAGCAGGGATTGGACCCAAGCGCAGACGGCACCGGCAGATCAGGATAGCAGCTCTGATGAAGGCCAAAGTATTGTTTGCTCCGTGTGTGTGTATTTTGAATGGCTGCTATCCCAATTCGTAAGGTGCCGTGTCATAATGGTGGAATGGAAAATGCTGGGGGAATAAACAGGGTGTGTTTTAAAGAAAGTCAGAGTTACTACATGAGAAGACACGGACATGTCTTTCAAGTGAAACAGTCCGATTTCTCTTTCGACGGTAAATATCTTTCCTCGGTGTAACATCCACTCATAGCTACTTCATTAGTAACACCTGCCTGGTAACGCAAAGAGCCTGCTCCTCCAAACATCGCATTATGTGGCTGCAGCTCAACGGATCCAGCATGCAGACACAGTCAAGAGGTTCAGTTACTGTTGATGTCCCATCTACGTGACTTTGAATGTGATTGCTGGTGCCAGACACCAGAGGCTTCAGTGTCATGGAACTGCTAAACCTCCTGGGAATTTCATTCGGTTCACATGAAATGGTGTGAAAAACAAACAGAATATGCAAGTTTATGGGGCTACAGCACTTTGTCACCAGTAAAAGGTCAGAGGAGACTGGCCAGGAGACGGTACAGCAGTTGTCTTCAATAGTTCGTTGCTGAACACAAAACTCAATGAATCTTGATGAAGACTACAGCACCGGAGGACCACACCAGGAACCTCAATCATCAACCATGCATACCTTGATTTCTACACATAGAATCCCATATATACATTTTGTCTGACTGTACACGAGTATATGAATGCAGATCCGGTGAGATTTATCCTTGGTCATTCCATGAAGTTTGTAGCACGTTTGATAAATATTAATTTTCTTATTCGTAAGGATATTTCCTACAGACACACATTTATAACTCCTTCTACACATGCTTTGATAAATGAAGCCCCAAATCTCACACACAACATGACAAAATTACAGTTTGCATGTGAGAATTAAAACAAATGAGTGAAACGTGACACATTGGACAGTATAATCACATTAGATACATACCGTTACTAACTGGGGGGTTCCATATGTTTGATAATATCTCTAAAACACAAATTATGGATAGGTCAGGAAAAAGAGAAAGAATCAGTGATTTTTTTTCTTGGCTCTCCAGAAGAAAACAACAGCTTGATAGCAGCAGAGAAAGCAGCGAATCATGTTCCTTAATTGGAGAGAATCGAGTGTCACTGCCATCTGCTAATGCTACCCGACGACTGTCCTCTCAAGAAAATCAACATCATCAGTAAATGCCCCAAAACGACATGTCAGAGGTCAGAGTAACGGTGACATCATGGAGGGAGTCAGGAGACGTTATAGGCGAGGTAACAAGGGACAAAGCATCTGGCTTCAACACAGGAGGCCGGTGGTCGTTTCCTGCATCCAACTGTTAACCCTTCCCTAATCCTGAACTAAGTGTTTATTATGGTAACCATGACAACGAAGGTCCCCTAAACTTATGAAAGTTGTAATTTCTACCCAAAACTCGATGTTTCCTTAAACCTAACAAGCTTTTTTTGTGCCTTAACCATGGACTTCCATCGGAAAATGGAACAGTGATTTGTAACAGTTTTGAAAGACGACAAATTACATTTTTCTGCCAATAGGGGCGTCGCTTGTCTCGTTCTAAAGTAATAACAACGTATTTTTTGTTTAATTTGGAGGAATTGACTTGTTGATGCTAATGCTACAGATGAACCAGGTTCCAGGACTGAGAAAACAGACAACTACCCATTAGGCTTTTTTATTGCCATTTCAAGTGCCCTCACTTTCAGTTGGCCTAGATAATCTAGCCATACCTTCTGTATAACCTGTCTGATCATCAGACTACTCGTGTTTCTATCTAGGCTTCTTTTTCAGCAATGTCTCCACATCCCCAGATCTCATGCATTAACTCGGTGAGAACAGTTTGATTTTAACTGATATAAATTATGGCCAATATTGTTATTCCTACTAGGCTGTGATAATAAAAAATGGAAGAAATGTTACTACAATGTGACAAATTTAAATCTATTACTGTGTGGAGTAAGAAAATTTATACGTGACTGCGTCATTATATAATGGGACACAGCTAATATGTAGCAGAGTGAAAGCCTGATTGAGGATTAGGTATCAGATCTCAGAATGTTCTGCTGTAGGAACACAGAACATATTGAAACCATGAGACGTAACTGGAATGGATCTGCAAAATCTACCACAGAACCAGACAAGTCTTGTTTTTCATGTCTGACCCCCTGAGATCCTGAGTCATGCTTGACCAGCAGTCATTTCACCCTGAGATGTGAAAACACCTCTTGGAGGATAACTGAGCCTGGTCCTACTCCTCCCCCATCCTGCTCTTGGGGATAACCTCCAACAGTGGAACCCACAGAAAGGCCCAGGGCCTGTTCTCTCTGCTGTCACCAGACACCCACACTAGAAACCCTATTCTCTTCCCTGCAGAGTTAACTGCACATGTGAGGAAACACACAGTGTGATGTAGATGACAAGCTGGAGGAGCAGAAACACTCCCCCTCTCTCCCTGCACACAAGATGGCACGTAGACCCTGACCATCATTCATATTGTATATCATACTTTCATGACACAGGAAAAGCAGGAGTGGTCTCAAACGCAGACAACGCAGGCAGGAGAGGAGAGTTTAAAGATGTATTTTAAAATGATGCATTGGCTAGTTGTTCTGCAGTTTGTTTTATATGTGAAACATACAGATTCCTTACGTGGCGCTGGAGGCCAGGGTGATGCCATCCAGAGAAACTATATCTTTAGATAATGTGTTTCCGAGGTGTTCAGGTGTTTGTCTGAGTTTACATTAGAAAAGTGCAAGTCATCCAGGTTTTTATGCCTTTGAGGCATCTTTTACTTAAGTGATTTGTTTAATCTGGCTTGAATTAATAGTGGGTATCATCTGCATAACAATGGAAATGTATGGAATGCTTCCTAATAATATTGCCTAGAGGAAGCCTATATAAGGTGAATAGAATTGGTCCAAGCACAGAACCTTGTGGACCTCCATGACTAACTTTGGCGTGCATGGACGATTCATCATTAAAATGCACAAACTGATATCGAGCTGATAAATAGGACTTAAACCAGCTTCGTACGGTGCCTTTAATCGGTCGAAGCGGATGACGCCCACCCAGAGCCTGGTTCTGGTTCTGGTTCTGGTTCTGCTGGAGGTTTCTGCCTGTTAAAGGCAGTGTTTCCTTGCCACTGTCTCCTAGTGCTGCTCATGGTGGAAATGTTGGGTCTGTACATATAGAGTTGGTTTAGACTTGCTCTATATTAACAAGTGCTATGAGATAACTCTGTTATGATGTAGAGCTATAGAAATAAAACTGAATTGAATTGAAAACATTCCCAAACAATGAATCTAAATGATTCTCAGGTTTGCTTGTGTGGTGTTTAATTTCATTAATATAATTGGAAATGTCAGCGACCTTTTTCAGTGTGTCTGCTTCGACCTTCATCAGCAACAAAAACCCGTCTTTGTCACATCCTCAAACGGTGCCGAGCTCATAAATCCAACGTGAACACGGTGATGATGTCACTCCAAACATAGCTTTCTGCTGCATTCAGGGCAGGTGGGAAAAACTGGGACAAGAAAGCTCTCATTCTCGCATTCCCTTTTCGGAGCCATCCACCCTTCATGATGGAGGTTTTCACTTTCCATTCCCCAGGATTTGGAATCATCATCAGTCTCTTTATTCTTAGACAGCAAATCACAACTGTGACATCAGTCAATCTCCAAACGTCAGCAAAAAGAATTGGAAACTGTGCGTGGCTACATATCACTCAAGGTAAGAGAGTTTTGGTTTTTTTATAGATGCACTCATTTTAGTGCCCCTCCAGAATCTTAATCTTGCTCCCAGCCAGTAGCGTGATGATGTAGCTAGTTCAGTCCGTCAGGCCACAACACAAAAGCAGCAGCAAGAAAAGATGAGAGAGCAGAACAGGAGGTGACGGCGGCTCGGCTCTGGGGCCGGACGTCACAACCAGGTGACGCAGGAAGCACATCGACTGCACCACCTGCAGAGGCAGCGTGTTTTACAGTGACATGTTCAGAGAGACTCCAGCTCTGCAGGAGAAGCAGCGGACTCTGAGACGTGGAGCTGCGTTCTTTCTGTGTGAACGTACTTCATGTGTCTGTGCTGCATAATTCTGATTTTGGGTTTGACAGCACAATATCTGCCTGACACCATGAACGTGGACCTTGAGGGAGAACTGGACCTAGAAACACTGGTAGACCAGTAAGTTACATCCAAGTGCACCTGATGCCGAATCATCCAAACTCTTCCAATGGGACAGTATGAACCAATCAGCAGCGACCTGCTCTTTACGCTGACCAATCCGCGCCTGCTATGACACATTCGTCCTGTTTGACCTCCGGTCCTCTTTCCGCACCAAGCTACCGAGTGTTACCCACAGTCATACCGGAAGTCAGGTCTTCAACCTTCCTATTTAAACTTGATATATGCGCTCATTCGGGTGACGTAAAGCAGCCGTGGGTGCGAAAAGAAAGCACAATGTTGTATTAAAATTTAAAAAAAGATATTCTGCTTACTTAAAATGCATTTAAAGGTACATGGCACCGTTTTATTTGTGACATCTCGACCGGAAGTAGTGTTGCCGGCTCCTCTCACGCCTTTAAGCAGCGAGCTAGCGGCTCCATCGCTGCAGGGACGATGGCTCTTCTGACGCCGTTATTCGCCTTCCTCTACCACCTGCCGCAGGTGTACAAGTGGCTGCTGAAGCCCTACTATGTCGCCTCGCTGTTCATGTCTGTAGCCTTTCTAGCTGTCCGCAAGACGCCCGGCCTCTGCGACCACCTGGACACGCAGCGAGAGGACGGCAACTCCTGCGACTTCGACTGGGTCCGTAGAGAAGGCCAGACCACCGCACGGCGGTTCAGGACTTGCTATCGGCTGGGTAGCTAGTAGCTAGCTAGTAGCTAGCTGTTAGCTAGTAGTTAGCTAGCTGGTCCGTGGTCACGGGACACGAGGCCCGGGCGGCTGCTGGTAGCTGCTGTTAGCTGCTGGTAGCTGCATTATTTAATTGGGCTCATCCTTTAATACAGAAGCTTGAGGATGGACGGGTCAGTGTTCTTATGAACTGTACAGACACCTGAAGGTCTGACGGCTGCTGCATGTGGCATTAAGGGTTATGGGATGTTGCAACCACCTGTGTCCTGACTGTTAGTCTCTAAATGTCCAGGGGTCTGGTTTCTTGGGGGGTCCGTGCTGTCTATGATGTTCTCCACTCACAGTATTGCAGTAATCTGTCCTGACACGTGTTGCGTCTGTGTCCTCAGAGAGAGGTGGAGATCCTCATGTTCCTCAGCGCCATCGTCATGATGAAGAACAGGCGAGCCAGTGAGTCCTCGTCCTTCTCCGTATCATATCTGAAGTCAGGAAGTGTGTCGATGCACTGGGCCTTATTGCACTTCAGCTGACTGTCGTGTCTCTCTGTTCACGCCAGTAACGGTGGAGCAGCATGTGGGCAACATCATCCTGTTCAGCAAAGTGGCCAACGTTCTCCTGTTCTTCAGACTGGACATCAGAATGGGCCTCCTCTACCTGACCCTCTGCATAGGTCGCTACTACACACATGCTGTACATCAGCTGACTCTTCAGTAGGAATCCAACCAAAGCCTGATTATTCCTCTGTGTGTCCAAAACCCAGAGACTCTTCATATACATATGCTCATAACTGATGACGCCGAGCAGCACATCCTCACATTTAACAAGCTGGAACCAGCTAAAGTTTGACATTTGTGCTTGAAAAATGACAGATACGATCAATCGGTTATCAAAATAGTATAATAATATTCAGCTCTGGTGGGAACCAATGGGCTTGGAGCTGAGGGAAGGACTGACCCGTTACTGGTTAGAGTCTGGTTTTGGTGTCGGAGCTCCAGCTGCTGTGGGTTCTCACATCTGTACACGTTAAAGTCCGAATGTTCTCCTCCTCTGTTGGTTCTGTGTGTTTCAGTGTTCCTGATGACCTGTAAGCCTCCTCTCTACATGGGACCAGAGTACATCAAGTACTTCAGTGACAAAACCATCGATGTGAGTGAAAACCGTAGAATCTGCAGATGCAGATGGGTACAATTCCTTTTGAGTCCTGAGTATAACTTGTGTTTGTGTCCAGGAGGAGCTGGATCGAGACCCCCGTGTGACGTGGATTGTGGAGTTTTTTGCCAACTGGTCTCCGGAGTGCCAGTCCTTCGCTTCTGTTTACGCCGATCTCTCTCTCAAGTAAGACTCCACCTACCCGCTGAGCAGAAGTAAAGGGCACTCTTGCCCTCTTCCACAAAAAGAGCTCTGGTAGTTGAACCAGTTCCGTTCAGGACTCTGGGAACCTTTGTGCTACCTAGAGAACCAGGCTGGGTTTCCACCTGATTTGAATCATTGTAACCAGAGACCATTGCTGCCTTCTCCATCCCTTCTTCCTGTAGAACAGGACACGCCCACTGATGTTGTAATGGAGTCGCACTTTTTGGTTCCAGCTGAACCAACTTGTTTTTGGTTGAAATGCTCCAAACCAGACCTGGGCCACATTCGGCCCGTTGGTCGTCCCTGACTGGATGGTAACTTAGCAATCAAAGAAAAATTAACGCAATACTGCGGCCGTTTGCGTCTTCACCGTGTTTTGGCGAACAGCTGTTTACAAGAGACGTGAGTCAGCTGTTGGCCCCAAAAATGTCAGCTCACGTTAAAAAAGAGACTGATGCAGAATGTAGAGTTAGGAACAAAACGTGGACGTCTACATGTTTATTTAGCCGTGTGCTGAGTTCAAGGACCACAGTTTGAATCAGCATCACCAGACTAAACACAGAGAGAAACAAGAACAGGACTGATGCATTGTGGGAACGGACATCTGAAGCTTTGCTACGCTGCAAAATCAGCAAGCTCTTTTTACCAAGCTGCACACGTTATGGGATGGAGCAGCCAAAACAAGCTTTGTGATTTCCTACAACATCAGTAAAAGCAGTGAGCCGTTCTCTGCCTGTGAACAAACGTTGAATTGATGAAGTTGAACAGATCCACATTCAGATCTTCTGTCAGATCAGCTGTTTCACTGACGCAGCTCAGACATTCAACCTGACTTCAGTTCAACAGACTCGATTTCTGTCACTGAGCAACAAAAAAAGAACTGAAAAAAGCAACTGGACTATAAACTAAATAGCAACAGTGCTTGTTACTTTTTTGTATAAAGTTAATTTAATGTTGGTCTTTGAAATACTGCAAAAACA
>JAVQJF010024795.1:0-10178 GCA_036023855.1 Gadopsis marmoratus | reverse complement strand
GCCTGATATCGAACAGTAAAACGAGGTCATCAATCATCACCTGACAGATTTAAAAAAAAGAAAAGAAAAAAAGCTTGCTGTTGTTGAACCGTTTTTTTGTTCAGTCAGTAAACAATTGCACGGTGATATTTTAAATATTTTATAAAGAAAACCACTGATAAACGCCAATTTAAGCATGACCTAAGGAAAGTGAAAAGAAAATGACCTTTGCCCCGTATTTTGGATTTAGAGCTACAAATGGGGAGAAGCTGTGGCAACTCTACCCTGAAAAAGAAAAACCCCAACTAAACAACAAAACACTGCTGCTTTCCTGCTGCTCATCTCCATTACAGCGAGCCTCGACCACGATTGCCAACAAGGGAGCGCCGCGAGCCCTCGACGCTGAGAAACACCGGGCTGACAGCTCTGTTAAACGAGATGGAGAGGATGACGAAGCGAGAGAAAGCCACGAAGAACTATTGCACAGGTTCCAGCATCTACGTACACACAGTTAAATCAACTGCCGGTTTTTTATTTTGGATGCTTTTATCACTTTGCATCGCTCACCTGAGCTCCCCTCGAAGCTATTAATTTTAAGCCACAAAGTTTACCGCCAGTGCATCGCCTTACATTTCCGCCTCGGCTCCAAGAGGAGGAGGGTGGAGGAGAGAAGAAAAAGGCAAAGATGAACTTATTGTTTTTATATGAGATCTATTCCCCTGGTGTTATGGTCAATAATGACTTGATATATCAGTGACTGCCTTGCTATTTGCACTGTTTTCGGTGTGTTTTCTCTGCCTGTGATTGAGCGGAGCTATTTTCACGCATGGAGAGAGGTGGTTGAGGACCACGGAGGCTAACGTCTGTTTGATCAAAGTTTATGGGAAATTTCCCCGGGCCGCCGGGGGAGTCGCTGTTTATGAACTGTAATAAAAAGAGTCATTTTGACGGCGTGACCCCGGTGCACAGGCAGGAGGGGGCGAGGATTTGGTTATGTCTCTGTTTGCAAGGAGGAGGTGCTCTCACAGGCCTTGGAGAAAGAGGGGGGGAAAGAGGAAGGGAAAGAGAAGCAAAAAGGGAAGGAAGGAAGAGGTGAGGGGTTATAGCAGATGAGAGTGATGAAAAAGGGTAAAAAAATCTAAAGTAAAAGAAGGAGGGAATGAAGGGGGGGGGGGGGTTACACCCCTGTGTTGTCTTAGCAGCCAGCCAACAGCTCTTAATGAAACACTTTGGTTCAATTTCTGATTCATCTCGCACAGCGTGATCAGCTTTGTCCCCAACAAACCTCTTCTCATCTGAATTTAAATTAATTTGAACGTAAATGACAAATTAGAATGCACACACTCCTGCATTAGACTCTCAAACGGGAGGACAAAGAAAGGGAAATTAATCTATGTGCCACTGCCACACGCTTAGGTATGTTATGAGAAAACGGCAGTCGATAAATACGCATAAATACTAACCTTTGAGAAAATCAAATAATGTTGACCTTTCTCTAAGTCAATAGTGTAATCCTCTGTGCTCCTGGCTCCCCGCTGAGGCGCTTGAACAGTATCACACTTTTAATGAAGAGATGATTGGTCTCAAAGTTGAAAAGCCTACAGCTAGACTTGGACAGATGCTCTCCAAAAGCATACTAAATGATAGGTTAACGTCACATTAGCTATTCCTCTCGCAGGATGAAATCAAGCCTTCATTCATTCTGCTTATATGTGGAAAACTGGAAACATGCGGAGCAAGAGTTACTGCAAGGCTCTCTTTCACTTGACTCATGCATCTGCACTTCAAATCGAAACTCGGTGCAAGATATCAATGGCATTTCTCAACAGGTCCTCCAACCTAAACGACAGAATTGATGACTCCCAAAATGACATATAGATAGGCGTCGTCATGGTGACAATAATAAACACGTGGTTAACGTGTTAAAGCGGTCGCAGTTTGGTTAGGTTTAGGTGCCAAAACTCCTTGGTTAGGTTCAGAAAAAGGTCATGGTTTGGGTTTTATTATGTTAAGTATGTAAGTTAAGTTACGTACTTAACATAAGTCAACGTTGACGTTTGGTTTCACTCGTGACAGTGGTCTCCTGGGTCAAGGCCAACCCCGATGTTAGCATCGCCCTGGTTCCCTCGACAAAAAGCCATTGGATTCAGATTGTTGCAGAAAATAAGCTCTGCGGCAAACAAAAGTTTATGTTACTTACACATTTTGTTCAGCAAGATAATCTTCACAAATGAACACCACTGTGATTTTGTTTTAAGGCTATAAATGAACTCCACCGCGGTCGAATGACTTCAGCGTCACCGGCACTAAGCTTCCAACATGTCATGTGATTTCGCACGCTCTTGAAAGTTTGCGTTGGAATATTCTCATTGGAATATTGCTCATTCCTGCAGCTCTCTAAAAGCTGCTTGCACAGACGACCAATATGGTCGTATTTTTGGGGACGGCAGTGTCAAATTTTTAATTGGAGTGATCAATACCCGCTCCCATCTTTCAGCTGATGTCCAGTAGAGGTTGAATTTCCAATATTTAGCAGTAGATGTAATTAAAAACAAAAAAAAACACTTTACAGTTCTTCTCTGCACTGCTTGTCTGAATACAGCTCCCCGGGTCAGTGAAACTGCAGGAGAACTCACTGCGTGATCCAGGGAAGCTTTGCTGTGACAACACTCCTGTCTAGTTCCTGTCTGAGATTTATCAGAGGTTTCACAAAATCAATGCAGCCGCTGTAAGAAAGATCACAGCAAACACTAGAGACCCATCAGCGGTAATAGTCATCTCGACACGGAGGGGGGGGGGAGAAATATGTTTGTCAGAAGTGAAGAAGATTTGAAACGTACAACGAGTCATTTTATGATGCTTCTCTCAATATATGAAGGTCTTAAATGTGCAAAAGATAAACTCCTGGATCTCACAGCCAGCGTAAAATTGCCTTAGTGCATCTATATGTTGCACGCGTGTGATTAAAATCTGTGTAATGTGTCCTGGACTTCCTGCCAGCCCAAACACAAGCACACATATCCATCACACAGCACACCTATGGGTCTGTGGCTGCATGCCATACACACCCACGCACACACACAAACACACACACACACACACACACAGGCAGGCAGGCAGAGGATTATTGAGGTAGTATCAAACAGGAATAATAAAGCAGGTTCTTAAGATTTTAATAAGAATAAAATGAAACAGTAACCACCGAGGGGCCAGCAGGGTTAATCCCTTCTATATTACTGAAAATAAAAAAAGGATAAAAACAGACGGGAAGGGCAGAGCTGGAGCCGGAGGAGAGAGAGAGAGAGAGAGAGACTAGGAGAGAAGGAGGAGAAGGAGGAGAGGGGGCTGTGGAGATGAAATATAAGAATAGTGGTCGGCTGGCATCAAAAGTAGAGCCAGTTAAAAGGGATTGAAATTAACAAGCAGGTTTAAAATAGCACAAACAAGCTTATAATTTCCTCCTCTTCCCTCCATTTTACACACACACACACACACACACACACTCACTCACACACACACACACACAAAGATGACACTGTTTGACTGTGTTTAGACTTGATGAAAGCTTGGTTCATTCCCTATGCGTTCAAACACCCGTGTCGGTTCAGCAGCATATTTCCAATGTCAAAGCACGTGCACCGGCAGCAGATGGCATGAAGCAGTTGGCAAGAGTGAGCGAGCGTGAATATCTGTTTACTAATAACCCTTTAATTACTTCAGATGGGCAATGGGATCAAACATCCAGACCCACACAGGAATTAGCCTTAAATGAGACTGGACTGAAAATCTAGGCTAACCCCTTATGTTGCCATAAAGACCTTTGCTGTGAGAACTGGCACTTAGAAAAAAGCCCCAGAAAAAGTAGAGACACTTTGAATATTCTCTTTTCCACTTAGAGGCCTTTATTTATAATCAAACCACAGCAGATGCTTTTAAATTAATCTAAGAGGGTGAAAGCATCACATATGGCTGAATTTAATGATTATTTTCTCTCTTTTTTACATGTTCATTTATGATTTAATCTATAAAATGTCAGTAAATAGTGAGAAATGCCCATCACAACTTCCCAGAGCCCAATGTGACGTTTTTAAAAGCTTTTTTTTCCCTTTCCAAAACACAAATGATAAATATATATATTTTAAAAAAAGGGAAAGCAGCAAATCCTCACATTTGAGAGGCTCCAGATATAGTTTGACCTTTTGACTTCAGAGCTGCACGTAACAATTATTTTAATTATCGATCCATCTGCCGATTATTTTGTAAAATGTCATGAAATAGTGACTAATGCTCATCATGTTCTCCTAGAACTAAAAAGGTGACATCTTAAAATTGCCATTTTGTCCGACAAACAGTCCAGAACCAAAGATATCCAGTGTACCATCATCACACGAGACAAAGCGAAGCAGCAAATTCTCACAACTGAGAAGCTGGAACAAGAGATTTTTTGGGGGTATTTTTGCTGAACAATAGACAAACAAATAACCGAAATTGTTGTTTGATTCTGTTTGTCACAGTTACAGAAAGGACACCTTTCTCTCTCGACTACAATCCAACCAATACTGGATTTTTAGGACAAATACCGATTTTTATATTTTATTATAATGGTCATTCATTTTAAAAATAAAAAACACACAACAAAAACAATAGGGATGTCTTTGGTTGGGTCATGTTCGGTTATTGTGATGAACATAATACTGATCGAACACATAACAGATGAAGAATTGACTCATCAGCGCTCTCTGATGGACAAACATTGTAATGGCGACACGGTTTCTAAATTACAATTCTGCAAATGGTCAAATTATCACTACAATTATTTGTTATTAACAGGCTGACAAAACATCTGTTATATTCAGAAATCAACCAACTGATTCGTTAGACAGCTCTACACGCGGTATCTCTAAAAACTTGAAATCCTTTTGGTTAACCCTTTCTCTACACACACACCATCTCTACGACTGGTGCACATTTAAGGTTAGGGTTAACCTATCATTAAGTGTGTATAGCTTCCTCCAAGTGTATGCTCTTGGAACAAGGAGGCATTTTTAATATTTTGCACACTTAATGCATATGCCACTGCTCATATGCTGGGTAGTCGAGCGTTATGAGGGTGCTCCTGGGGGGAAAATCCCTGCTGTGTGCAAATGTCACGAAAAGAATTCCTTCATCTGCCAGAATAACGTTAACCTTCTCCATTTTGTTCCACTGAACCCACCTCTCGGGCAAATGTGTTACAAAGATGCGTGCCATTCCCCCCCGCCTGCGCCTTGTTCTTCCTTTACGCCTTTCATTACGTGAACAGAGAGTGAATGCAGTTCGCCGGCTGCCCTTTTCCGGTACGGGTGCATTGAGAAAGCATACATTTTAATGACGGGACCTTTACTTTTGAATAACTGTGAGGAGGGAAGAAAATAAATTGCTGTTCAAAAGGAGATAATACTGTTGGCATTGTGGGATTGGGCAGCTGTGTGGCGACGACCCCTTCGCTGAGACCAACCTGTATAAATTAAGATATAAATAGCCTCATCTAGAGTAGTATTACCAGGGGTGTGCTTGAGCGCTGGAGCACATGCTTAATATATGCATGTAGGTGTGTGTTTGAGTGTGTGCACCCTCATGAGGGAAGCAGAGAGAAAAAGAGCATGCATATGTCCATTGTTCAATCTGGTTGCATGACAATTCAATGTGTGTGTGCGTGTGTGGGCACATGTGCACACACATACTTGTGACAGAGTGCTGGGGGAACCTAAATCCCACTCAAGTGTAAGGCAAACAGTGGTGGCAGTGTGTGGTTATTGTATTTTCTTTGCCTGGATCACAGTAAACACCCCCAGGCCTGCACTGCCTGCCTGCCTGTCACCACGGCCATCCTGCCATCAGCGGCCAGCTTCATGCTGCAGCCAGAGCCCTGGCGCAGGCCCCACAAGGAAATTAAAAGGGGATTAAGGCTGGCTGACACTTTGTGGCCGATTACTCATTTATTTTTGTGTGTGTGTGTGTGTGTGTGAGAAACGTAGGGTGGCAGGGTGGGGCGGCATCTCATCTTGGCTGGGAAGAGGCGGGTAGGGCCTGGGGGCCGGGGACTAGTTGAGTGAAGTGGGAATATTGAGTGCTGCAAGAAGTCCTAAAACCCCAAAATGAGTTAGCATTTTTGCACTTCCGGTTCCCTCGTCTCAAAGTCATTGGGTTTCTGAATGGGTTTTTGGTTAGATGCCTGAGATAAGGGCTGTGGTTCACACAAGCTTAAGAGATTCGTGAATCTGAAGAGATTTTACATGTCTTAAAAAGGCGGTTGCTAAATGAGAGTACAGAGGTTGTCTGGGACATTAAACGTCATCACGCCAAACACAAAAATGAATCTACTCGCTCTGCCATTTTCACAACCTCGCTGTGTTTATACTCGCACGCCATTCTAACTCAAACTTTCCGAAAGGTCTTTGTAGAAGAGGTAAGCGAGGGAACCATGGCGATGCTAACTCCCAGGTTGGCCTACAAAAAGCGTCATCCCTGCAGAATGTAAATACATTCTACGGTGACATCTTAAATAGGATACTAGGCTGGGCATTTTTAGAAATGTGTTTGATACTATTCCCAACACAATACGATCAGCTTTTCAATTTGAGAAATATACAAAGTTTTGAATGTTTTTAAATGAGACAAGCAGCCATGTGAAAACTTTACCTGAATAAAATAGCCAAAATGTTGACTTAAATCATGGACTATCTGCTCAAAGAATAAAAATTTCGCCAGACATTCAATGCCAACAGTCGGTACTTAACCGTTTTTAATACACATTTCGGTCAGTTCGAAATAAGTATTTAGGTTCGATACCCAGTCCTATTCTGGGTAGAATAATCCAGATTCTTAAATTAGGTGAAAGTAGCTATATCAAAGTAAAAATCTTTTTAAATTGTTACCAAAGTAAAAAGTATTATCAGTAAAATGTCTCCAAGCATCAAAAGTAAAGTAATCATTGATCACATTATGTTTTATATTATGTTTTTATGTCAAAACCATTTTAGATCATGTCAAACATGCATCGTGATCAAAATATTACATTTTTGAGATATATACTAGTTTTATGAGCTCATCTCATTTCAATTGTAAAATATGGATCTGCATCTATAGTGGAACTTTAGCAGATATATGCAATACAATATTTCCCTCTGGAACATAGTGATGGAAATGTATGAAGAACTCAAGTAATTAAGTAAAAGTTACTTCCCACCTCTATCCTTTGCAGATCTTACAACAGGTCATTGACATTTGGTTTTGCCCTTTATTTGACCTCCTTGGTGCATGATCCTGGCATTACGTATGCTCAGCAGCAAGTCCCCTTTGATTCAGGTTTACTGCCTCTTTGTGTTAGAACTCAATATAAATTGCTGCAGGGAAAACAAACTGTACAGATGCCAGTGTTTGGTCTGCTAATTAGCAGTTTGTATTAGTAATTAATAGGCATTACCAGTCAACCAGGCTCCTGCTCGGCAGCCTCCAACAGCCTGTGAAGGAGATCCAGGCAGCGCGCTCCCCCCGCAGCGTCGCAGCACTGCGGCCCAAGGAGAAATTTCAGCGTGGTAGTCACTCGTAAGTTAGGACAAGGGAGAGTCTGTGTCCCGACAGTAATCACTAATTTCTTTAAAAAGAAAATGGAGCACCAAGTATCAAAACTATCAAGCAATAATCTCTTAGTCTTCTTCATTACTTATTCTTTGATATTTCCTGATTAAAATCATCATTTGCGCATTTTAGCCTTTATTTTACACGGGCAACATTTTTGTACAGGTGCTAGTGTTATTGTGTTAAAGGAAAAGGAGGTTTGTAGAAAAAGGTACTTATATTCTTCAAACTAAGGTTTTGAAAAAACATCTTATTACAATAATAATAATATCAGAAACTAAAGTGCTGTATTTGAACCCGTTTTAAAAAGACTTTTCCAGCCTTGCATCTGGAGTGAAAAGGCATTTCTACAGTGCAAAACAACCTGACATGCTTTGAAATCTGTACGGTAATGTGTCCACCACTGATTTGGGTAGATGATGAGCTGAGGCGTGGTGGGCACGAGGTGAGGCGAAGTGTGGTGGAGTGGCAGAGTTATCAATTATCCAGAGCGCAGTGGCACTCTGGCTTCCTCCAGATCTGGTGTTAAATTAAGTTGTCAGCGCTGTCTCTCCGATTTCCCCCATCACACAAGCAGACAGTGATAGCGCGTGACGGCCGCTCGCCAGAGCTCCTCGCCGGCTGCCGCCCCGCATCTCGCCTGCAATTCATCAGCTTCTGAGCACACTGGCCCAGGCTCAGTCCACGCCAGCGCACGCCGCGTTGCACCAGAGCCAGCCAGCCCGCCAAGCGCAGTGGCAGAGGAAAAAGGATCGGATCACCTTCCAAAAACTCGCCGTAGAGGACAGGGTGCAGTGGACTTTTGCCCCCGTGTCTGGGGCAGGAGTGGACTTGGCGAGTGTTTGAACTTGAGGTGTGTGTTTGTTATGTTTGTGCAGAAAAAGAAGAAAAGGTGTGGAGGGGAAACAGTAGAAGGGCATCGTCTTGGGAAGCGCATACTGCACAATAAAGCCTCTGGCCCTGCTGTCCTGTTGGGGCAGGGCCTCAGGTGAGGGCAGAGAATATGGGACACAAAGCAGTGAGGCTTGGCACATGGGCACCAGCCACCAGCTCCCTCACAGCACACTACTGAGTTGAAGGGCACTGGAACATTCAGTCACAAAAGGGAAAGAGTGGCAGCGAGGGGAGGTGACAGAAAAAGGACAACCAGGTGACAGAAATAATGGATAACTGCAAAGCAGCGGGGTGCTAAGCTCTCAGTGCTTAAGTATTTATTCTTGATGAATAGTAATGACGGCACACTTACAAAGCACTTGTTTAATATGGAGAGGGCTCGAGAGGGGCGAGGATCGTTCCCGCGCTCCTTTAACAGGGCCGCCATGCTCGGAGATGCCAAACCATGCCCAGCCCTCCACCGCCCGTCTGCATTCAAAAACGCTTGCCGTCCCTTAACACGGTCCCTTCCTCTGCGCTGAATAAAACATTAAAACACCATTCTGAGATATTAACCTACTTATTGAGAAAAAAAAGTCAGTGATTTATGTCGATTTGGTTGGCTTTCAATGCTGCCCAGCTGTCACCGATGAGCCTGTAACCTAAATTATCCAGCGATGCTCTTTCACTCCAGTTAAGGGAATACAGTAAGCACTCTTTTAACATCTAACTCTGAGTTGTTGTTTCATTTTTTCTACACTTCTTTAGTTCAGTAATTATTCAATCTGGGTACTAATGAGCGCACAGTTGACCTTGCTGATAAAGAATATTTTCTTTTATGTTTATGCTTCATGTTTTCCGGAGCTAATTTAAGAAAACAGTGCTTAATCTTTCACCGAGAGCAGCAAAACACCGGGCCCTCGGATTCTTAGCGGCGCAGTGGGAGGACCCCTCCGGTTAATAAGCAGCATCCAGGCCCCGGTGTATAACTGGCAACGTGGTCGTTAGCCATGGATCAAACAGTCGTAACCTCCTGTTCCAAAGGTAAGCTGCAATCAGATCTGTGGGGGATCTTTAGCCAGGGAGGAGAGTGTGTTTGTGTGAAAAAGAGGCAGAACAGACGGGGGAAGTGAGCATGAAAAGGATTGAGAGGGAGGGAGTATGTGTGTGTGGTTCATAGGGAAGATGGCAGCTCCGCTCATCAGTGACGTGCCTGAACGGAACCCAGAGGGGGGCCCGGACTGAGCCCCTGCACTTAATTGGGCACTCAAATGTTACCAGGTCCCTTCCCAAATGACTTGGAGGTGACACATAGCCAAGCAAGGGAGTGGAGAGGAGCTTGTGGAGAGAGGAAATGGAGCAGAGGGTTTAGCACCTCCTGCGGCCAAGTTTTTTCTCTCCCTCTGGGTTTTTTCGGTCGCGGACGGTGGACGGCGTGAGTGATAGTGCATTTGGCCTCTCGCTGTGCCAAGGATGACAGAGCAAAATTAACCCCTCAGTGGTGGGGACAGATGGAAATTAGGCCAGTTTCACTTTTCAATTTCGTGTTGGTCGCCGTACACATAAATCTGTTGCATGGGGGGGGGGGGTTGCAATTGTGGAAAGAAATACGTCAACTAATGAGAAGTCTTATCCCGTAAAAATAAATATGTGCATTGACAATAGGTGTGAAGTGAAATACGCAAACCACACGCGATTATTTGATC